>JAQFZJ010000988.1:0-13991 GCA_034695645.1 Folsomia fimetaria
TCCGGGCTGCCACATTTATAGCATCTATTACTTCTGACTGCTGGTTGATATTCTAGATGAGGGTTGAGAGTATTTGTCGGTCTGTCGTAATCTTCTCGCGACCTACTTCTTTGCTGAGACTCCCGATGATTGGAATTCTCATTCTGCCTTGGTTCAATGTTTCTGCTCGTTTGTTGGTTTGGATTGTCTGGGTATTGCTGTCTGGAAGAATATGTACGATTAAAGTTGCCCCTGAAGTTTCCTCTGCTTCCACGTCGTTCATAATTTTGTGGATAGCGTTCATTGGATGTATTTGTAAATCTTGGGCGATTGAATTCCCTCTCTCTATCATTAAATTGCTGACGCATTTGATGAGAGGATTCTGTTCGGGCTTGATCTTGATGATAGATCGGTCGTCTATCCTTGGCAGGTCTAGTAAATTGAGCCAATACCGTTTCTTCTGCTTCCAAATGACGAAAAGAACTGTGTTGAGTAATCATGTGAGATTCATCAGCTTTCATTAGTAACTCTTTTAGTTTAGTCAAACTATCAGGGTTGTGGAGATTGACATTAGTAAGAACAGAAGCTTTCAGTCCTCGCTTTATGTATTTGATTCTTTCCGAATCAGGCATGTTCTTATCCAGACGGGAACACATATTGTCCACTCTAATAGCAAATGAGTGACAGCTTTCTTCTTCTTTCTGCCTTGTAGTCCACAGTTTGTACTGTATTGCCTCTTGTCGTGATTCAATAGGGCCAGCAGAATTTAAAAATGATTTTTCGAGATCCTGCCAATTGAATTCTCCTAGTCCGTCTCGGAGACGTTGGGCACGGTTTTGTAGATACCAACTTAAAGCCGGTCCTCGTAAGCTGGTGGGGAGGTAGGCACACTTTTGATTGTCCGTCCAATTGTTGCCGATACTGATCATATTAAAAATTTCAAGATAATCGTTTGGTTCTGCATTCGGTCCACCGTTATAAATCTCTGGCTTGATTGTAAAACCGGCTGGTTTAAGGACAGAACTGATTCCAGCATCTTGGAATACATTTCCTGAATTGAAAGTAATATGAGACGGAGCTCCTGCTACTTTGGTGGATGAGAAACGTTGTGGGTTATTTTGCACTCCCACTACTAAAGCTTCTATTTTCTTATTAGTTTCATTAAAAAGAGCATCAATATCGTTCGCTGTTAAGTTGTGGAGATTAGATGGAGGTTCCACTTGTTCAATCCCATCTTCCGTTTGATCATCCCGTTGTTGTTGTTGTGATTCTTCTTGTTCCTGCTTAATGCTTTCACTCTCTTCTTGTTCCATCTTGGTAATATCTTCGTCTAAAAATTCCTCCCAATGGTAATTCGATGGATCCATAAAATTAGTATTATTTCTGATTTATATATTTGTAGTTATCAATTAGCTTCTAAATCTTCAGACGACGATTAAGTAAGGGTAGTAGTATTATATTTATATCTTACGAAGACTGGCCAAAGGTACGTTTTTATTCTGATTCGTTTCTCAATTTTGTAATTATGGTCGAAGTTACTTTTATGTATTTTTCTTGTATGTATTATTCATTCATGTTGCAATTTATTTCAATTATTTTGTTTTATTTATTTATATAGCGCTTTCATTTATTCGTAGACAGGAGTTGAGGTTTATCAAGGAACTACCGAGCAATGTCGGATTATGTCCTTTCGAATGGGAACCGTGTGTACTCCTAAATAAAGATAACAGGAGGTGTGGTTTATCAAGGTATTACCGAACGAAGTCAGATTATGACCTTTCGAAAGTGACCCGTGTGTACTCCTAAATAAAGTCAACAGTAAGGTTGGAGTAAAAATAAAGAAACAAGGGCACTACAAGTCGTAGTGGTTTCAGTGGTGAGTGGTGAATTCTTTTCACTTTCTCCGTCCGGTGAGGAAAGTGAGACGAATTGTCCTACTCTTGGTTGGTGTTGTTCTGATCTCTTATTTGGTGGAGAAAGTTGAAAATGGAGTAAAATGTTCGTATGTATGCCCACGTATCTGATGCTCCAGCACGAAGTTCTTCGAAGGTGAGGTAGAGAAAGATAGCAAAAGCAATGAGAATTAAAAGTTGGGTGAGAAGTTGACATCCGAGAAATGAGCACATTGTTGTAGAATTGAGATATGAAGTGTTCTGAAAAGGCTGAGGCAAGTTGAGACTCGCAGAAAAAAATCGGCGTGGATTTGGGGGCGACGAGTCAATTTGTTGTTGTTGTTGATTTTGAATGAAAAGGAAATAAAGGAAATGGTTGGTATAGAGAAGGAGGCAAAAGGAGGAAGGTTAAAGTCTGAGCGTTTTGATAATTTATAAGCAGTCGACAAATAGTGTCAACTTCAATAATGCAACAAGGAATTGTTGCAAGCTAGAAAAAAACGCAAGTCTGTTTGTCATCACATCACATCAAAAGAAAAGTTAAAAGACAAAAGTACTGCTTATTGGTATAAAATTTGTTTAAAACTAGCGAGTTCGAAAATCTCGCCGCTGACACCAATATGTCACTACCTGAGCAGAAGGCCTGCGAATGAGAGCGAATAAGTGATGAAGTTGATTAAAGAATGTATGAATAACTACAATATTTGTAGAGGAGGAAAGATGGTTTTATTCAACTGTTGTTTGAGTTGTTTAAGATGAACAAGAGAAAGACCGACTGAACCAAGAGTGGTTCTTTACAAGTTATTATATACCCGGAGAATTCGGGCTGACGGAGAAAGTCGTCTCACTTTCTCCTCGGATTGAACTCGTCACTAGCGTGACAATATTATTACGATTGAAAAATATGATTTTGACATTAAAAAAAGAGTTAAACATCAAATTGCTACGTTTCTCCTCACTCTACTTACAAATATTATTCCAAATTTAATTTACAAATAATATTACAAATTAAATTACAAATAATATTACAAATTAAATTACAAATATTTTTACAAATTAAATTACAAACCACTTCAAAGCATGCATGCATCCCTTATTAATAGCCCAGTGTTTTGCTCACTCATAACCAACTTCGTATTTATTCTTTAAATTGTTAATTAATTAATTCCAAAATTTTAACCCATGCTCAATTACGTTTTAAAAAATTAAAGAAAAAGTTCAGAGAGTGAAATAAATCAGTGATAATGGATAAAAGGGGTGTGGACGAGGTGCAGATGTATGACAGCGGTCATATTTCAGTTGTACATAATAATTTGTATTTACTTTGCCTGTCTATTTGTGAATTGTTCCAAGTTGGTAAAACATATATTGCATTACATTTACAGGAATCCAACTTAACTGACATTGATCCTCCGCCTCCAGCTAAAATAAGGAAAAATCCGCAACTTCGAATGACGGATGAAGAAAATGACGCCTACAGGGTAAATATTCTACTTGCCAAAAAAACTTTTCCATCCTTCCTTCCTTCATTTTCCTACATTGATATTAATTGCACACCAACATACGCATAGTTAATTAGTGGTAGTATATTTTCTGAATATAATCTAGTTAAAAAATATGTGCTTTTGTACTCATACAAGATTATAACGTCATTTTGATTTTAGCTTTTTAAAAATATTCCTTGTTTTCACTACAGATACTTCACCCCAAAGCTGTTACTAAGAAATGTCCTGACGAAAACTGTGGAAAATGGCTCTTGAGTGGAAGCTACGGTTTTCATGTGGCAAACCACAAACCAAAGACCCTTCCCTGCAAATGGGCACCAGATTGCAAGAAGAAATTTGCTATCGCTGCCCAAAAGCGAGCACATGAAAATCTATACTGTTACAGCTATTGCCGGATCGGTATGAAGAAACAAAATGACGAAACAAAGGCTGACATTAAGATGAAACGAGGAAAACTGAGGAAAATTAAAACTGAACAAAAGGTATTACATATACCTTAACTAAATGCAATCAAACTGTTATTACTAACTAAACTAATGAATTGCGTTTTAAAGGCTCTTGCAAAATTGGACAGTAGTAGGTCAAACGTCATCGATAGCTCTGGACAAGATCAACTTCCTGAAATTCCAGAAAGCATACCACACAGTCCAACAACAACCCCTCCAAATATCCACAAGATATTCGAATCCAATCAGAACCATTTGGAGGATAGTTCATTGCTGCAAGATGAACCGACTGTACCCTCGAGCATTCTCCAAGTTCAAGACTCTGCTCCAATCATTGTACAAGTTCAGGACTCGGAAGAAATGATTCAGACCACACGACAAAATAACTTATTACTTCTTCAAGTCCGAAACTTACAAAAAGAAATGGATTCATGCAAGCAGGAATTGGACAAATCGCATAACGATTCGTATGTTTTGCAAGACAAGTTTGACGAATCCATTAAACAAATTGCGAGAATGGAAGAAGATACTTACAACAGCATCCAGAAATTAAAAACTGAAAATTCGGATCTAACTCAAGAAAACGCCACGCTGAAGGTATTCAAGAAACAAGTTAAAGAACAGCAGCTAAAAATCAACATATTACATCAAGCAAACCGCAAAATTGTAGGCACATCCAAAACAATAGTGCACACTTTGCATGCAGCTGCAAATTCCCTTTTATCTGAACCAAAATCAACAACATCTACAGAGAAAATCCTTCTCGGAATAATTATTCATAACGCCGAGGAATTTTCAAAACAATTTGCTACGTCTATCGCAAATGAAGATTAATTATGCTTCTTTATACGTAAACATTTTTGAACATGAATTTCCGAACGAAAATATTGTTTCGTTTAAACCAAACCATATCCTAAATCCAGTATGTTTCCCAACCTAAATCCAGGATCCCACAAACTGGTCCAATATGAATACGAATGAATGTTTGGTGACGCTTGTTTGTAGGTAATATTTTGTATTCTATTTTTGTATGAATAACAGGTAATTTTGTTAAAGGTCGATTTAAACATGAATGCATGTGAATTTTTAATAAATTTAACCGTCAACATTAGTGGTTATTTTTTGTGTTTATTTAAAGAAAACTGGCTGGATCATGATTATTAAGATGATTAGAAGCACATACTAATCAAGACTAGTAAATAAATGTAACATTTCTTTGCCAATTCAGAAAGTCTTCTTCGAAACGTCCAACAACCACGCGAACAAAAGTGTCACCTGCAGGAGTGTTTGAAGGTTGCTTTTCTTTGTTAATGAACCTGATTTTCCGTGGGATAGTGTACTTTCCAGTTGAATCCTTCTCCATTTTGATGAGAACGAAACCTTCGTTCAGGTACACCCGGTAGGTCTCTTTAGTGTCATCCCATATGAAAGAGGCGATGCCTGTTTTCGTGTGACTTGTGGTCAGGGTGGTCTTTGGAAAGAATTGTTGCCTACGAATAAATAAATAAATAAATATTATCTTTAGAATTTAACTATTTGTAAGAGATGCAAGATGCAATTAAAAGGTGAATTACGTTTGAAGAATTCAGAGATGTGTAAATTTCAGACTCTGGTGTTAGAGCCACGTGATGAACCATCACTTTCCCATAATCCTGTTTTCCAAAAATTTTGGCAGCGATTTTGACCCATCCATCATGCGACATCAATGTTGGCTGTTCCATGGCTGTACGACCGATTGAATCAGACTTTTGCATATCCAGAGCGTCAAGTGTGTAAAGATATTTGAAATCGTGTCTAATTTTGGGGAACTAATTCGTTGGTTGTTTTTGCACAAGTCGGATAGCGTCATTCAGGAAGATTTGAGGTGGGAGTGCACAGTTGACTTTGTACATCTGAATATGAATGACAGTTTTCAGATTATAATAAATAAAATACTTAAAGTTGCAAATGAGATTAGAACATTACCGATTCTGGTATCTCCCATTGCATAGTTTCTGGCCAAGATTGAAATTGCTTGTACAAGACAGTTCCTGCGGTTCCAAGTACCATTCCTCCACTGAAAATTATCTTTTTGTTCATTCCACGTAATTTAGCTGTTGCTTGGGACAGTATTTTGAACATGATTACACCAGAAATTTTGAAGAAATTGAACCAAGTGAGTATGGAATTTTGTTGGAAAACAGTTTAGAGAAAATGTGCCAGCGATCGAAAATGAAGTTTTATTTGAAGGTGTCAATTATTTATTTCAGTGTATTTTAATACGTTGACTGGACAACTTGCTTAAATTATTTAATAAAAAAAATCAATTTTATAAAAACATTATCATCTTTCTCAAGGTGAAAACCAATAATATTATAACTGGAATAGCATGTCTTATTTATGTGCCATCCATTTAGTATACCTTTTTGGTTATGCAAAATGAATCCATGTTGGAATTGTGCCATATATATTTATTTTTAAAAAGGTCGATTTAAGCAAACCTTTGCCAATGATTTGCATAACAATTTCGTATTTTTAATAAATAAAGAGACATTTACTCTGCAGAAATGAGCTGAGGGTGATTCAAAATTTTATAGCACGATATTTCACACAAAAAATCAAATTGATCAATTACATTAATTTAGATTGATCACACGCTCTAAATGTTGCCATTTATATCCAACAGACGCAGGTAATACAAACGAGCGTCCCCATCCACAACAGTATTTTTTTCCACAATTTCGCGAACCACGGAAGGATTGGTAATCTGTTTTTCAAAGCAAATCAGGCAATAGGCGTTACTCAGTTCAACGTCATCTTCTTCCTGAATATCAGGATGTTCAGCGAAATACTCGTTCCAAGGCCAGACGTTTTGAAAAGGGTGAGGTGGAAGTTGATCACTTTTGTCGGTACACCACGGTCCATTTTCTGGCAACAATTTCTGCAAGAGGTCTTTGAGATACTCCAATTGCAATCCCAAGGTAGTCCGTGGAGTATTGTTATTGGCCCAAACTCCCATCATTTCCTTCGGTTGCTCCGCCACATACATGTAAATTTTTTGTTCAGCAAAAACCCCTTTTTCCAAACATGTTTGAACACCATTTTCTGCTCGAAACAAAAAAAAAGATAATTTTTTAATTTGATCCTGTACCTTGTGAAACTATTTTGTAAAGTGCAATTCTTTTACCTTGGATAATTGAATTGTTGAGATGGGGTTGGAAAGATGTATCCGGTTTCAACAGAGCAAAAGCAGCTTTCGGTTTTTTGCCTGTCCAATGATACAATACATTAGAAAATGCCATGTAATATTTTATTATTATTCAGATTTAGATTTAATATTCTAACAGCTTTGATCCGAAACTGCAAGTTGGTAAGACATTGACTGCTTTCAACGGCGATGTTGCTGAGATCGGGATGAGTCTTTTGAACGTTCCTCAATTCAGTCCAAGACAGAATAATGGTTTCCTGAATAACATCTTCAGGTTGATCAGCTAAGATCCGCACCATTAATGCATCAGTAGCCTATACACAAAACACAGATGCATAATAATGACCCAATATCTCTTAGACTATATAATATAATATAGTCTAAGCAATATCTAAATATAACTTATAAAAATGTTACATTCATTGAGATGGGTCCTCGCAATGAAAATGACAAGGCCTCCCCATAAGTGATTACAAAGCTACGGAACCCTCGCCAAAATGCATCCCTTCTTTTCCCCAAAAACCGATAATAATACCAAAGAACAAAAATTGTTGTTTTAATACCAAATCGGCCAAATCTTCACATGTTTTAGTTGTTTTTACTTACATTCGGATATCGCATTCTCATGTACCGAGGCTTCATTTCAAATTCTGTTATGACATGGCGCTTATTACCGAATCCAAGTTCTGTGCATTTATTTTTGGCCATCCAAGATGTTTTCTTGTTCACTGGCGACAAGGATAACGCCCGCTTTATACTTCACGATCTCATTCCGGTCTCCGCTGAATCTGATGTTTTGATTGGCTGTCAATGACGACATTAAAAAAATTAGCCAATCAAAAAATCGGATTTAGCGGAGAACGGAAGGAGATCGTGAAGTATAAAGCGGGCCTAACGGAGGTAAGAAAATTCCATTCTTAAACCGTCCTATAAGTAATCAAAGATAATGTTTCCAGTACATGTACACATTAATAAAATAATAGCATATCATCATCATTACTCATAGTCTCGACCAAAATAGGATCCATAATAGTACGGAGGTCGTAAAACAGTTTGAAGGGTAAACCGGAAACAACTCTTTTTCCCATTTTCAACGTCACCACCTTTACTGCCTCAAGGTATTCCTCATTAACTGCATCCGCTAAAAAAGCGTTGTTCCCGTCCATGAGGAAATTGTCACCTGTAGCCTCGATCATGGCCATTTCATTCAGCTTATCCATTGACAAGTCAGGTACAAGAGTATCCAATCCGGCATCTGTATTATAAAAATAACCAGAAAATAATCAGATCAGAAAATAGGAATAAATACAAATTTCATTTCATATTGCTTAATTGTATTACCATTATCCACTGACAGTACCCAATTTACCGGCATTGCGAGTATACTTTCCTTTATGCCCTTAAAGTATTTAAGGCTTTGTTGGCCATCACATTCGATGGTAGAATCTAACAAGACGTTGATATTGTTTTTTTGTATTACTCACATGTTCCAATATTACGTGTTAGTGTATTATGTTACCTTTGAACGGGGCCAGGATTTGCTCCATAAAAAGACGAAAATCATAGTTCGGCAAAAATCCTCGTCGCTAGAAGATGACACTTGACTGGACGTGTGAATTGTACCCGACATGTACTGGGACCTGCTGAAGAAGATGCCATAGGGAGCAGGGGCGCATCTGCTGTAGGGGGTCCAGGCATTCCATTTTTTGTGCAACATACCTCTGAGCATTTCGGAGGGGGAGTTAAGTGAAGTCAAAGGATTTCCCGGAGGTGGTAACATTATCCGATGAGGTGGACGTCTGTCCTCGGGGATGTTCAGTTTGCGGTTACTTGGCAAATGTTGGTAATGGCCCGAATCTTTCGTATAAAAGGACGTCTTTACATCCGCTTGAGGCTGATCAGGTTTGGTTTTTGGAATAATTTCCTTTCTTAGGGGAGCCACGGGTCTTCCAGGCAAGCTTCCAGTCCTCTGACCTTGCGATTCATAACGCTTAAGTTTGTCTGATGTAAACTTCCATTTTGCAAGCTCTTCTTGATATCCTAGAACCTCTGGTCCTAACGGATTATAACTCCTAGTTTTCCTTTTTATTCCAAAGTAATCAAGAAAATCCCTGCGATCCTCGTTCCACTTGAATAATTCAGCAGTGTCACCAGCTCTTCTTTGGTCTGTCTTCATGACACTTGGTTTATAGACCCAGTCTTGGATAGCCGGTCCTAGTTTTTGCTTTTCATGGTCGGTGAATGTGCGATCACCGGCTCTCCAACGTTCCAAAATAGCTTGAAGTTCCAAACGGTCACGGTTGGGATAATTCTCTTCACCGGTAGGACCACGACGAACAAGGTCAGGATCATAACCCAGTCCTCTGGATGCAATAGTAGGTTCTGGAGGAGCAGGAGGTGCTGCTGCTGAGGATTGGGGTGTTCTTCTTTTTGTGTCTCTCTTGTTCTGGCTGCCGTTGTCTTACGAATTTCAGTGCGAGGATCCGGTGTTGGTACTTTCTTGTACGCCTCCAGTAATGCCTTATTGGGAGCGTAGGTAGTAGATTCCACTCGACGAATTGGACGAAATACTTTGGCAGTGTTGATGGGTGCAGGCGGCGAGTGAGTTGGAGCATGTGATGGAGGGGAGGGAGAATCGGCGTTTGGGGAATCTTCTTCAGAGTCCGTGTGGACTTCCATGGGGGTAGATTTATCGCGTCCGGACATGGTTTTTGAGATTTGAGAATTAGTATTATATAGTTTCAATGAAATGTACAAAAAGTTGAGTATGGAAAATGAGTCAAACTGTCTTTTCTAAAAAAAATTTCTCTTGTTTTCCTTGTTAAGAAAAAAATTGGACTTCAGTTCAAGTAGTTAATTTTATTGGTGACTAGCAATAAAAAGCGTTGATGCAGCAACCATAAAATTACCAAAAAAAAAAAATTCCAAATTAAAATTCGTTTATAATCTTTTTCAAAATAATGTCCAAGGTTATTCCAACAAGAAAACGAACCAAAAATATTTCTCCATTTAAAAATTATATTCCCAATTTCATATGACTATTATTAATGCTGCAATTTGAATTCCAAAAAAAAATCTCTTGTCAAACAGAAATTGTAAGCCCTCCTCTGTCATTGCTGGATATATTACCTGCATGCAAAAGTAATTATAATATGCATCTCAAAATTACAGGAATTACATATGAACCCCACAGATGGAAATGATAAACCACAACAATCTGATGACGACGATCCAAATCATCAACAAGTATCTCCTCAACGCGAACAATCCCAACAAGAACGTCAATCATCCATCCCCCTACAGCTTACAATGCCCACCACCACCATCATTTCCGCCACTCGTCCACAATCCGCCAACAACACCAGTAGGATAACTCTAATATCCTTGTCAATGTTTGGTTTCACCCTTGAATTGTCCATAAGACCCACAATGATGACAAGGCTGCCCTACACGCTCGAGATTGACCCAAATTTGCTGATACTGAGTGGTGCATTATACATCATGTGCTCCTTATGCGTCGTTCCAATTCGTCAACGTCTACCAACCTGCCATATTTGCGTACCAAACAAATTTGTTTAACCAAAACTACAATGATCAATTTAATTAACAAATTTTAATTGTTATTATTATTCAAAATTGTGTAATAAATCCAATCATACAAGCGTACAATGAATGAGTTTAGTGCTATTTTTGCTCTAATCCTCCAAGATTACTCAAAACCTGTCGGGTTTCGTCAGTGCTTATCATGGAACAAGCATTTTCCGTTTCACATATTTCATGAACATGAAATGAAAAGGGAGCTAAAACGCATGTGTTAACTGGAAACTTTTCCTACATCAAAATAAATGTTCATTTTTTGCTAAAAGTTTATTCATTTATTCACCTTTGGTCGTAAACAATCTTCCGGACAAAAATTTTCAGGGAGAATGCAAGCATCTTTTGGTTCGGACGAGCAAGGGACTTTGTCTACATATTGGGACGCGTTTCATAATAGGACACGTTTTTGATGAATCTAACAGGTAGGGTACTTACCACTCGTACAAGGAGTTTCTTCCCCACATTCACTTTTAATTTCATTTTGGATTGATACATGTATGGTTTATCCAAGATAGCTCTCTTCTGCTCCAACTTCATCGACTTACTTAATTGAATACAAGGATTTTCCAA
This sequence comes from Folsomia fimetaria, assembly GCA_034695645.1. Lineage (NCBI taxonomy): Eukaryota > Metazoa > Arthropoda > Collembola > Entomobryomorpha > Isotomidae > Folsomia > Folsomia fimetaria. Next base: position 11,177 of record JAQFZJ010000988.1, read on the forward strand.
ATGATTTAAAGCAGAAGACGACTGCCGCTTTTGGGGGTTCGGTTTGTCTTTCACACTGTCCTCTTCATCAGAACTGACTTGTTCAATATTATAAATTTCTTCTTCTTTTGCTTCCTCATCCAATTCTTTGTTTTTTTTCATGATTTCCATCAGGGGGTGTGGTCAGTGTTGGTGGTGACCTAACAGAAATCATTCTTCTTCCTGTCATACCAAGAGATTTTCGGGGTCTAAGCGGGGTCGTCACCTACAAAATAGTAATACTTTTGTAAAAGTTACAATACAATACTGTACAAAAATTGTTTCATATCTCCTTCATAATAACTCACCACACCCTTCATTATAATGTATATAAGGATAATGAACTCTAATTGGAATATTTATTTTTTGGGAAGAATACTTAACCAAACAAAAGTAACCGCTCTCAAGCCTTCTCAATGTATCCCAACAAGCTTTATTAAATTGCAGCCTGCTTTTGAGTTTTTAGTATCGGTTGCAGCCCTCACAAGTGTCCTCGAAAAAAATAATAAACTTGGATTTTTTGGTTGTTGTTGAAGCATTTATCCAAAAACATGTCCTTACAGGCAGATTCTGGCGTAGTGGGTGGAGATCATTTCTACCAGTATTTGAAGTATAACGCATTCATTGATGTGTTTCTCAAGGTTGACAACGACAAAGGTACATATCCTTTGTTCTTTCCTGCACATACGATATTTCTAGTGTCTCGTTCGCCAGTACTCCAAGTCGCACTGACGTCCAATCCATCTTACGTTAATGAACTGTACGAAGGGCAACCCATCTTTAATATCAACCCAGTCGTAACCCCTGAAGCGGTTACAACCATCATCAAGGTAGAGATGAAATTCTTATAGTCGTTGTAATACTGGACTCATTTTTTATGTTGTATAATTTTAAATGTAAATTTCATTGTTAATCTGTAGTATGCATACACGGGGGAAGTACTCAATTCAACTGATACACACGTTTCTTCAAATGCTGATCCTTGCACATGAGTACATTATTGTGCCATTGACGGCCAAACTGGACACTGGAGAACCTGCTCTCTACGATGATACTACAGTTTCGCGTTCCAGAGCGTTCACCGTTTTGGTGGAAAATTTACCATTAGTTTGGCAAATGCATGGGCTGAATGGTTGGACTACATCAGATTGGCATGCTGTTTTAAACAGTGACTACATTAAATCTACAAGTGACTTGCAATTATTCCTTCATTTGGTCAGGTTTGTAGTTGTACTTTTTTTGCCATTACATACTTAATAAGTAATACAACTTGAAATCATGCATAATTCAATTACTTGCTTGCTTCGAAGATGGTTCCATCTTGATCCAGCAGATAGACAAGAGGATTTCAATAAACTCGTTCCTTTCATCCATTTTACCCTGATTGGAGCCGACGATTTCATAAATCATATTGTTCCTTTAAATGTTCTGAGCCAGAAAGTGCTGGTAGAATTGCAATTGTATTTTGCAAATCCCCAACAGTAAGTTTATTATTAGAAATATTCTAAATATAGCAAAATTAGTTTTTAAAAATCCAAATATTTTGCTTATTTAAAGGAACGAAACTTTTGTAAATGAAAAACCACGTACTATGCTTTACGCTGCAACATCGATTGAACTACAAAAGGCGTTGCTCTGTGCTCGAGAAGGAGACACGATCAACCTTACAGGGAAAGTATATCAAGGCTGTTTCGAAATGCAGCATGATGGAAATGAAAAGGCTAACCCAGTTATTCGGAGTGCAGATGCTAATCCAACGCTGATGATTTATGCGTCAAACTGCAGTGTAATCTACATAAACTTGGTGTCCAACTGCAATTGTGGAAACCACAACCACGTATTTGCCGTCAAGATTGACGGATTCCGAACCGGATTTGAAATTGCAGGAAATCGAAACTGGGTCCGACATGTTAGTCCGACAATGTAATTTTAATACTTTCATTCCTTTTGCGGTTCTGTCGGTCTGAAGGTCGGTCTGTACTTAATTTTCCCAATCAATTATCTCACAACGTAATGTCAAATTATGTCAGAATTAAACATACTTAATTGTGGAACCTTATCCGATGATGGTTAAGATGAATGAAACAGGATGATTTTACTGGATTTACTATGCTATAATGCAAAAGGTGGAACTGGTTACAAACTTTTTTATCGTACATTGTCAGGTGAGTTCCTGATTTATTTACTAGTCAAATTTTCCGCTCGACCAAACCATTGTCCCGCAGTGTGTTCCCATAGCATTGTCCCACAGTGTGTTCCCAAGACTTTCCCACAAAATGTCCCCCAACATGTTCCCACAGCTCTGTTGCATACCATTTCCCACATTTGTTCCTATGATGTGTTCCCATTTCTTTTCCCATGACACCCTCTCACACAATACGTTCATGCAGCTCGCAAATGATATGTTGCCATGATTTTTGAATGCAATCTCCCACAGTTTGCAAAGTTGTACCTGATCCTGTTCGGTTACCTCTAATTTTGTTTGAATAGGGATCGAGAACTCTCAACGCTGTGCAAGATGGACGTCGACGGCAAAGATGTGGGTCAAACTATAGAGTCTACGGTTGACCACAACACACAAATTGATCTCGATTAATTTAGAATAAATTAGAATTAGAATTATTATGTATTTTAGTCAACTACAAGTACTATGCAAGCAACAAAGTACAAGAAAAGAAAACCTACAGTGCAAATTTGCATAGCCCGACCCATGGAAAGACAACTAACTCAGGAGTCACGTTGCAATCCGATTTTCCGACACCAAACTATTGAGATCCGTCTTGACTTATTAGCTAAA
>JAQFZJ010000989.1:0-13986 GCA_034695645.1 Folsomia fimetaria
ATTAGGAAAAGAGAGTTGAACTTTTATGCCATGTTCTTATGAAATGACGTTATCATACATATAATGAATCCAAAAGTCCGAATGCATGCATCTATCAGGCACATGACACAGAATTAAATGCAAAGGGTTTGGTTGTGATTGGAGAAAGTCGTGGATAGAATAGAAGGTGATAGAATAGAAGGTGAGGGATGTTATCAGAACTACAAAATTAATCTGAATTTTATTAAAAACCAACAATGCATACACACAAGTTGTGCTACTAGCATTTAAATTACGTACATAATAATACTTGCCACCTAATGCATTCATTTTGATCTGCAGATGAGTTACCGTTAAGTAGATGTGAATTCACACTCTATCCATGCTGCATTATTGCATATAGATAAGTATCAAACTATAAAAGGTTCTACAATCCCGAGCAACGTGAGAAAGTGTAGTTAAACTTTCTCATTGTTGACTTGCTTTAATTTTCTATAAATATCAGTCAGTTTTGGACGATGTGGAGAAAACTGTGCTCCCTTGAATTCTTATTCCCCCCCTGATACTTTTACTAGAGTTGGTGTATCCAGTTGTATTTACTTGGATTTTCAGTAATTCATTATTAGCAATGTTCATGGTTTTGTGAAGTGAATAAAGCATTTCGTGATAAAACATATGAGGATTATTTGCCAAAATGAGTCCAATGTTTGTCTTAAAGTGTAGTTTTTTTATTGCAAGAAATATATGCAACTGTAAACTGGAGTACTTTCATTTATATTTAAACTGGCAAGAGTGTGCCGTTGACCATGTATTTCGCTTGTTTTCACCCTCTAGACTAAAACCATGTACTAGTACAATGTTTCTCCAATGTACTAATACCATGCACAATGCGAATACCTAACATATGCTTATGAATTCTGCAAACGATACCAAAGAGATAAGGGGATGGGGCGTGGGTGAGGGAGAAAAGAGACACATATTTAACTTCCGTGTAAAGCAAACACGATGCAATTATTAATCAGACCGGTTCATCCCTACCCTACTTTAATGTAAACTTGCATTATAAACAATGAACATGTATTTTGGAGTTCAATATAATGTAAGAACAAGTTACTCCCTTTTTGCAATTGTACCAAACAATGCATTATTATTATTATTTCATATTTATTTATGAACAATGGATGAATTTATACGATGACAATGTTTTGTGAGGGAAGACGTCTTTAACCCTTCGAGAAAAAAAGATAAATATTTTTCCACCCACGGTTGAAAGTTGAAACCATTTACACATTATCATCTCTTTTTTTATCAAACTGCAAAATGTTACTTAAATCAATAAAAATAGCTTCATTTTACTTTACATGATTTATTGGAATATTGATCACTTATCAACTCCACACCCATTGAGAGGGTTTAATTATTAGGTAATTATAAATCTACGGCGCTTACAATTTTAAAATAATTCTACGTCGCACAGGATGTATATATCATCATCATGTAATCCGAAGAACAACTAATTCGGATATTTCTTCCTACACCTTCTATCTACCTGCACATAGCAAAGGACTGATTAATAATACTATAATCCAATTTCATATACTTGAATAAGGTTGATGATTGATGATAAAGTGATAAATATAATATTGTTAATAAGTCAATCACACATTATAAAACCCATTATTATTATAATAATGGGCCAGGTTTGATGTTAATCAAACGTAGTAGCAAAATAGAATATTAAATGCTAACTATATAAACTAAACTATTACATTTCTTATTAATTAGTAGAGTATCAAGTAACTAGTAATTAATTAATCAGAGGCAACTGTATGAATCTGGAAAAAAAATAAATAGACAGAGAGAGAAATTCAACATTAATGAATAATGACAAAACATTGACTTGATTGTATTGTAAGTAGCAGTGAAATGAAAATCAACAAAACTCAACAAAATGGGTAGTACGTAATTAAAGTAATAAGAAGAAGGCATCATTACAAATCATGTGGGCTATTATATTATAATATTGAGAATTTGAGAACAATGATGTATAATTGATCATAAATTGTAGTAATAATGTGGTGTGGAGTGCAGAGAAAGTCAGTCAGTCAATAATCAATCAATATTGAATCCTCACCGACACCTGAAATCATCACCACTTGACACCTGACGAACGAACACCAAAGGTAAGTTAAATGAAGGCCTCTCTTTTTCTCACAGATCAGAGATGAGTCTACACAAACAAATAAAAAAAAGAAATAATAAAAACATTTATTTAAAAACAAGATGTCAAAAGGCAATAATTTATAAAAAAACGGACCAAATTCATATTTTTGTTGAGTTTGTTCATCATTTCAAGAGAGAAAATACATAGAACTGGAAAGTTGGAGAAAGTGGTGGACAGAATGTACGTACTTTTTGTAACGTATAAATACCGAAAGATTCACAGACAGTTATCAACAGTGCGATTCATAAAGAAAATTGTTTACGAAAAAACTAGCCATAACCGTATACATACGCATTCACTAATAATAATATTAAGAACTGAGCAAGTTCAAAAATCAACCAAGTATGTAAAGTAAAAAGTTAGTACATTATAAATACTGATATCGCTCACTGCATGTCAAACACATGCAATTATAATTACTTTTACTACATTACAATAAAATATGTATCAATCATTACAATTAATTAAAATGCAATAAGAAACAGAAAATATTTTCATTATTTAGCAGCCACATGCCGGTTCTCGGGTTTTGTTATCTGTTTAGAATAATAAAATGGCAATTTAATTTAAGTACTTAATCTACATATTATTGTACTATTTATAGACTTCCTATCTAATTTCTCTCTGTTGCTGGTTTATCAGGTCTGTTTAAAAGGAGATTTTTATTATATAACCTGCTTGTAAGATTTGTTTAGCACTAATAGTTTGATTCATGATCTTCTCTCTCTCTCTCTATCTTGATTGCTGATATTTATAGACTGATAATAATTATTACTGAGTTGATAATTTGATTTGAAGATTAGTTTGATTTAATAATAATAATATTGTGTGTATTATAACATACTTTATTCATATCATATTTCTAATCTCTTATGACTGTTGTTTTATATTAAAAGCTACCTGTTTCAAGACTGACACACATATAGAATTAGAATTATTGAGGCTACAGACAGAATGTTCAGTTGGGTATAAGTACTGTATTGTATTGTACAGTTTTGTACAAACGCGAAAGCTTTTTCCCGTAATTTTTACGGCATGATTGACCAGACAAATTTCCAATTACTCTGTGTTTTTTTTGTAAAAAAAAGAATTTAAATTCAGAATTGTTTCCATTTTTAAATAGCTAAATAGAGTCAGACAGAATAGACGCTGCGCCGTATTATTGTGTGACCAACTACTTTCTTTCTCATTTTACTACACTTTACTTCTAATATATACATTTAATGAAAGCGAATTGACAGACAGTTATTTTGATTTGTTTTGCTAAAGCTGCAGATGTCGAGCACGGGAAGACAACACGAGAATAAGAGCCCACATATATATACGCACTACCACAGCAGCAGCAGCTGATAATTACATTCTTTTTAAGACAGAAGACATTGCGTCTTAGGCTAATTTTATATAGAGGCTGTTTAATAGATAGTAGTTACAATCAATACGGTAGGGAGTTATATAGATAACTCCAATTTTTGGACTCCACCCAGGAAACATTGACTTGGATCAATCACACCACCAACATGCACAAGGAGTAGACATACAGTACAACAGCAGCAGAGTTCAAATTCTTCAATTTTAGGCCAGTATGTAGTGTTGAAAATGTTGAAAGAAGAAACGCACGCAGCAATCTCCATGAATTTTGAGAATCTCATCATCTTAAGTCATTCATTCATACCATTTCGTTTTCATTTTCCACATCCGCTTCTACTTTGGATTTGTTTTTATCACTATTACTGCTTTCGCTTTTGATGGGTGTGGTGGGACAGCCTGTAAAATCAAAAAATTGCAATGATTAGTATGGAATGAGTTACTAATTTGAAAATGACTACAAATAAATTGCTCAAATAAATACAAGAGTGAATAAAAAGAAGGTCACAGCTTAACAATTACAAACCAAGAAGCAATGTACATACAAGTAAATACTAATAAATAGTTGAGAAGTGCATAATTTCAATTACTTTCGTCCTCACCGAGATCACCACTACTACTCGAGGACTCTGTAAAAGAAGGGGTTCCTTCTGTCCACGTGGGTGTAGCAGAAGCATTCCTATTCATATCATGAACTCCAGACGGCGGAGATCGTGGCATGCGTTGATGACTTGAACTAACTCCGGAAGTAGTACTGGACGATGCTACACTTAAACTGGAGCGATAATCCCGTCTTGTTTCTACATATACTTCAGAGATGCTAACCGTTTCGATAGTTTGGTCTGTCTTAGTAGATGAGAAATTTCCTCCCTGCTGCTGCTTCGTGTTATTTATTGAATATTGCGTACTATTAGGTCTATTTGGACTTGGATTACTTTCTTGGAATGGTGGGGGTGGAGTACTGACTGGGAGTGGGGCACCCTCGTCTACAAAATCATAAATAAAAATCAAATTAAAACCTGTCCCTATAAAATAAGTAAATAACTATTAATTATTAATTATGTACAAAAATTAGCAAACAAAATGTGATTTAAATTTTTTATAAACGTGATCTCTGTCTGGTGTGAGCCACTGGTTGGTGTAAATTGTTATATTTTTTAAATTTTATTCAAACATACAATACTTACAATTTCGAAGAGGATGAATGATTAATTTTTTGAGTAGTAATTAATCAAAGCAGAAGAAGTTTGAAGAACATGGACAAAGTGGAAGAGAAAAATATAAGAAATTGGTCAGATATAAAGATTAACAAGTTTTTAGCAAAAACTATGTCATGTTAAAAAAGCAACCAAGCAAAATTGTACGAAACATCACAAACGTGGTACATAAAAAGTGTTAAAATGTCGGATGATGATGTATTACATTATATTACGGTTTCCAAACCTTTTCCTCCTCCACCATGACCTTCCGAGTCGTTATTCTTTTTCGGTGTTCTGGGTGGGACAGGAGGAGGAACTTTTTGTCTCGTAGAGGCTGATCGTTCATTTCTCAATACTGCAGGAAATGATTGTGGAGTTGGAGGTGCGACTGGTGGAGGGGATGTTGCGGATGAAGCTGAACTACTTTCCTGTTGTTGATGAGCACTACTGCTTTCTCCCTTTGCTTTCACTTCTTGTTGTTCTCGTTCACGTTGTTCTCTTTCTTTGGACGCTTTTTCTGCAGCAATTATTTGTTTTAATATGGAGGTTGCGGGTGGATTAAGCGATGAAGAGGCGGCTGTGACAAGCGGTCCTGCAACCAAACCAGCACCATATCCCAAAGCATTTAGAAACAGAGAAGACGGAAGAAATTGAAAGAAGATGGAAATCCCATTGTATATATTGTTTTTAAAGCATCTGAATTTTAAAACTAAACTATGTACACAAATGCTATGCCTCCCTTGCATATAAAATTTCAACGACAAGTTAACGACACAGTCATAGCAAGTATTGTTTCAACGTTAATGAAATACTTACAATTCTTGACAAAACCCTACTTAATACAGTTAAACATGTTGGAATAATTTAAGCAATCTGGTCTGTAACAATGAGAAAACTGAAGAACTCACCACTTAGCCCATCCTGGCCGTCGGACTGATCTCCTGAAGGCCTTCCCCTCCCTCTTCCCCCTTCACCAGCGGATGAGCGTTTTTTCGAAGGGGAATGCTTCAAAGCTAAAATTATAAAATTGTCATCGTATGTTAGTAATACTATATATTGTCAAATAATGATAACTTCAAATTAAAGTGCTTTGATTGAACTTAAAATAATAATAATAACATTCCATTCATATTTTAGTAAAAGAAAGTATAAGCGTTGCAAAGTGACATCACGACAAACACGGACAAACCGGGTTTGCTATATATACCAAAAGGTGAAAGGAGGGGAGGAATAAACATAAATAAATAATGTATAATACCCGTGCAAATAATTATAACCTACAATACATAAAATAAGTAGCATCATCATCATCGATAAGGACTCATCAATAAAAACTTAAATAAACAAAAATTGTAATCTATTGTTTTGTTTTCCATTCATTAAAAGGAATGAAATTAAAGTATTTTGATAACTGAAAATTGTGCATCATAATTGCAACTACTACAAAAATAATAAAAATCGGAGGCAGTCAATCTACAATCTAGTCTGATTGAAATGGTGTACCTATAAAGGTGGAGACCAGGCTTCTGAATTTACGATGGTTTCCTTTAACCTCTGGCATATCCACTACGCATCGGTCATGACATGGTTACAAGTGGCAGTAGGTAATTTACGACAGAGGAGAATCATACGAACGAACGACAGTCAGCAGCAGGAAGGAAAGAAAGAAACAACGAAGTCATCATATTAGATTCTAAATTCTAAAATATCTACAGTAATAAAAGTCAGATTCATGATTTATCATGATCATTGCCATCTAAAATATGTAGAATGGGCCAAAAATTGGGTTACTCCAACTACGTTCCCACTCACAGAATCCCCAACTATGCTACTTAAGCATTATTATATTTAAAGTGATTAATTCAGTCCCCCAAAACTAGGACGTACATATAACGTCAGACAGAAAGCGAAGCCCCAATTGAATTATATATCTACCTTAATTAATCAAATGATTTCAGTAGAACCATCTTTAACATCATTATATCCTTCTCATTATAAAGTGAACTCTTCTGTTAATCAATATTTCGCTAAAGAAGCAGTTTTAAGCTTACGTGATGGAATCTTCTTAAACACAGTTTTTGTCATGAAATTCATAAATCTTTCAGCATAGAATCCCGGCCGATGAACGGAGACTGTATCCTGGAGAAAAACAAACAAAGAAAAACAAGCATGAAATCCAATGATTGCTCTTTCATCTTTCTTTCATATCTGTGAGCAATTGCGCAGCTATCAGATCAGTGTTTACACTCTCTTCACTTCCGAAAAAGCAAGCGAGAGAGAGAGAAGTGGAATGGGATTAAGCAAACATCAAGATGATACGGACAGCGACATGTCAATATTGCATTGCACAGATTGCCAAGCTGTACAGGTTATATATATACTTACCCCATCATGAAGCATAGCTTTGAACGTATGTTCAAGTTTCTTTCTCAGTCGGTAGCTTTGAAGGATATCAATTATTCCGAGGAAGAGCAGCAACCTTTCTCCTTTTGAGTTTCTCGCAGGGATCCCACCGGGTCTTAAATAATAAATTCATTCCGTTTTCATTCATCATCATCATCTTCATGTCGTAGAACAAATAACTCAAGCAGCTGCTGTTCACAAGATGGATATTTGCAATGAAAATCCATTTTTAGAGAACACTTACGGTACATCATCTTCCGCGTCAATTGGTTCACTCTCAGCTTGAATACTTTCCAAAGCTGTGGAATGAGCGACTAGTCTTTGTCTATTGATTGATTTACTGCGGCTGAGTCCAGAGCCCGGTGAAAATTCGGTATCATCGTCGTAATCATCGTCATCGTCCCCATCACTTTCTGCCCTCTTTGCTCTTCTCTCCTGCAGGCAAAAGTCAAACATGATGAGTCAATTTAATTATCAAATGTTCGGTAAATCAAATAATGGTAGAGGAACATGATATTATTATATGAAGTCTGCAAAGGGCAGCCCGACATGACAGGTACAATCGGGATAAAATTAGACTTACAGCTTTCTCTTTGGCAGCTAGATCGAGGTTATGTACACCAACGAGAAGGGAATAATCCATAATTTTAAAACTTTGAAGCACACGACAATCTCGTTCCATAGTTTTGACAAGAGCGTTACAAGTATCTGATGATAACATAAATTAAGAATCTGATTTACTTGATATAGATAATAGAATATTAAAATAAATACAAACCTGATTCTAGTAAGATGCCTTCGGGATGCTTCTCCATGAAGTCCAAGTCTTTAAAGGTCGGATATGCTTTCTGGCACTCTTTCTTAGATGCCTGCAAAAAGATCATTAGTGGAAACTCTTTCTTTGCATAAATCACGAGTCAGCGTAATCAGATATATAGTAATTGATTTACCTTTCTTTTGTACGTTGATCCTTTCAAATCGTATTTCTCGTGCATTTTTACTGACGAAGGCAATAAATTATTCATTACGCACAATCGAACGTTTTTGGAGTTACAAATGTAATTAAACAATCCAAAAAATTTCGGTAATAATGTTCTAGGATTTTGATTTAGATTCATGTAATATCCTGGCAGCAATTTTTGCAAGAATTCGCACTCTTTATGTAACACTGTTTTCACTATGAATTCGTCGTCAGTCGTTAAGTAAAATATGCTTCCACTAGCTCCGGGGTTAGATAACTCTCTCATTGGCTCACTACACATAGACATCTGTAAATTAAAAGGGTCGACCGTTAACAATGTTTAGAAAAATCATTTGACAAAATTAATGTATGGTTTTGTACTTACGAGAAAATCATCAGGCTGAATACCAAACAGGTCACGAAAATATCTAAATGCAATAGGTGCATATGTTTTATATTTAAAATCGGAGTAATGATGAGCAGGAGTTGAGTTGGAGCCACCAGGAGGAAAGTACGTTTGTTCTACTGTCATGAAATCCTGAAATGGTAAAACAATATGTTACAGGTTGAAATAAACACTATTCCATATATTATTAATATTAAAACGCACCTGCATTAGCAAATCTCTTTCAGGTTTGGAAGCTGCAAATAAATTGACACAAAGTTTTACAACCGATTCAATAATATATCGTTTAATAAGGATGGGACCTAACTAACCTAGTCCTCCAATGGCATGTTGGATGCCCAGTTGTATCGACCCCATGATTTGTGAAGTCTGAATCTTTTTATAAGTGACATCGCCTCCCTCAGTAATCCTCCGATGGCCAAGTTTCTTTTCTCTTTCTGATTTACTTCGAGCAACCGTAACTCTTCCGGGTCCAATTGCACTGGTTGCTGTTGAAGGACCAGGTGTAGGTGTCTTGGGCCCACCAGTACTATTGTTTATTGCAGTCATCTGCGAATGAATCATAAAACATGGATTACACATAATTTACGCACCAATCAAGGCGTGCCTTGATGTCATAATCCGAATAATAAATGTTGTAAAACTAATAAATGTCACTTACCTCTAGGGGCGGAGGTCTCGGTCCTTTTTTTCCATCTCTAAACTGCCCATCATCATTATTAAGATCTGTGATGTTTCCTTCACTATCAATCGACACCGCTTTAGAGTTGGACTTCCCATCCGTATACTCCATCTTCCCCATCGCTACGGCCATCCTGATTGGGTTTCTTTTTTGCTAATTATTAATCCTGTAATAAACACAAAAACAGTGATTAAATCATTGATACTTATGAATCGTAAACGTGTCATACAATACAATAGTATGATGCCTAACTATGTAATTTATTGTATTAGTTATTTTAAGCCTACAGAATTAAACGATGTGTCTGAAAACGTAGTGTCTCTATTGATAGCTCTTTATTATCCTTATTTGCATTTGCATATACAAATACCAAGCAATACATGGAACAAAATAGTACAGATTGAAGGACAGCTTGTGGTCTGGCAGTCTGACTGCTTAACGGTACAACACTACCAGTTGCTAACTGACATTGGAAATTACTTTACCGTGTGGGCTGCACTTTTGCAAACTTTTGCAGTCTTCAATGCAATATTCTTATTCATGGAAAACAAACCACTGTCAGTGTCGTAAATAGCTAACAAGTGAAGGGGTGAGTTAGTTTGTAGCGTACTAAATCAATCACAAAGCAGCTGCTATCAGATGGACGGATCCATGCATTTCTAAATATCAAACATTATTTTGGGGATATCATGTGAACTGGAATAGAAGACTGGATGCAGATTCAGCTTACTTACGAAACTAGCCAAAACTAACAAACAACACTAATTGAATTTTGCTCATGTAGATTAGTATACACGGTCGGGTGGACATGCTACCATAAGCACGCATGGGCATAGTGGTGTATCTCAAAAGTATGACGACGAGTGACATGAATCTGTTTCTCAAGAATTGTGTAACAATTTGACAATTTGTGCTAATGGTCAAACAAATCCCAAGTCAAATAAAATGAACCTGTTACAATAAACTGAATTGACTAATGTTTACTTGAATTTGTATTAAATATGGCATTCCTGATCATACAAATTAATAGAAATGCAACTTACCTTATAGTTTCTACTATCAAATCTCAATCTTGGGTCAAAATACGTCCAATGTCCGTTGACCTGATGCATTTATTCTTCGAATGATGAGGAAGTCACTTTGGCAAGAATTTTAAACTCTCTGCTCACTTTTCTAACCCTTACTTAAATTCTCTCAATCAATTTTGGAATGGAAGCTTAATAAAAATCTATCTGATCGCACTTTGCATTGCACAATCGTCAAATTAATTTTGTTTACTTCTTACTTCTCTTTCCTTCTTTCTCAATCAAGCTAATGTACCGATCGCACGAGTAATTGCAATTCCAAGTAAAAACTGTAATAATGAAACCACAAAATTATTGTGTCAACATCTGTTGTCACATCGAAAAGTAAACAATAATAACAAACAGTAAAATTAATTTACCAACTGATCTGATCTGCCTGTTCTGCCAAACTAAAACTGTCGCCTACTTGCTGTCACTTTCAATTAAATTCAAAATTTCGCCGACTTTATTATCCAGCCAACAGAACAGCTGAATTAAGTTAGTCACTGATTTTAAACTATTCCGTTATTTGTATTGCAATCCCGTCCAATCAAGTCTAGAAACAAAAAAACTTACTGTAACAAAAATAATTTTTGTACAATAGTATATTTGATAATTGCACACACACAGAAATGACGAATCACTCTATTTCCAGTTATTCAATCACTATCTTGTGATTACAAATCACTGTACTGTATTTACCTTGTATCACATTCACTGTACAAAAACAGTGGAATAATACTCGATTTTACAGGCAGCAGATGATGTCCTCTGTTTAAGCCATCATCCAACCACCAACCACTTACTTATACAACTAACTAAATCATTCGCCTTTTACTTGTTATGTGATTTACTTACTGGGAAACGAGGACAAGTAGTTTCTTCTTTGCAGGATACAGATTCAACACGGTTCTGATTTTGAGAGGAAATGAAACGGTGAGATGAAGAGTGAGAGTAACACCCTTCGCTCATGGATCAAGTCCACCTCCACCCTGCACCATCTAGTCAACAAAACTGCAGAGATCCATCCAATCTCATAGTTTAACCCTTTTATACTAAAAAGCAAACCAGAATAATATCACATACATACACGTTTTGTTACGTACACCCGGATTCGAGAGAGCTGGTTCTATTTTGTTGAAGGTGGAGCCGTTCACAAATGCCCAGATCTTCTCCTGATGAAACTTCTGCTAGCCGATGTTTTCTAGAAAATTGAAAAGCAAATTATGAATTAATGCTTTCAAACGTTTCAGAAATCAAAGAATAAAAAGGATATTATTATTTTATTAGGACTTATCGACAAATGATGACAAACCTTTCTCCTAAATATCGAATCGAATTCCAAAATTTCCCGAAGTTTTAATGCTGTCGAAATATAGATCGAAACAAATTGTTCCTTCGAATCTACCTTTGAACATTAATTGATTTCAGTATTTTTTCTAAAACGTAACGTTTTCTAAAAGGTTTGAAATATGAAAATGAAAATACACACCAAATTTTGAAAATTGAATTTTGACGAGTTAATTTTGTTTATTCCTGATTTAATTAAATTTGAATCTCCCACAATTGGTCTTTCTCCACGTCGCAGAGTCTAGTCTCTCATGTGTGATTTTTACGCAGGCATGCGCAGTACAAAACATCGTACCATCGGAGTACTATCATAGTACAGCTGTTTCATTGCAGAAGTTATAGTAAAGTTGTAAAATCAGCTGTTACTACTACGGGTCGTTGACCCCATTTTAGCAAATTAGACCGTTTAATCCGTTTTAATCCAATTTTCACACTAATTTTGTAATTTTCCAATTATTAACCACATTTAAACACTAGATTTATCATAATCCATACATTCTAAAGAAAAACTGTAAAATTTATTCAAATTAACAACATTTCCAACTTCAAAATTCCAAAAAACGCTATATTTCATACTTAAATGCAAAACTTGAGCTGTGTGAGCTGCCTGAAATTGCAAACTTATGTACCGACCCCGCTACAAAGTGTATATATCGGGTTGAACCCTTGCTTGCTTTGTTAAGAGAAGCCTTTTCTGGTAGACTAGTTGGTGTCTTTTTTATACATAGACATACATTTAGCTCAGTTCGATTCTTTCTTTCTTCTCTGCATCTGCCTCTCTCCAATGTATTTTGTGTTATAAACGAGATTTGAGAAAGAAAGAGAGAGAATTCACAGTACTACCAGTAAAACCGAAATGGATAATGCAATGCAATCCAATGCAATGTTTATTGTTATTTCCAACTACTCGCTCTCCAGTAGTCCCTCTCTAAATTCACTCCAACTAACATTCATCAAGTGAAGTTTGGTGCAAGTGCATCTCTTATTGCTCTTTTTTAGTAGATCTATAAAAATCTGTTAAAAAAAATTGTAGTAATGACTGACTAACTTCAACTTCTTCACTTGGAGAGACTATTCTGTTACTGGAGTACTTTAGTAAATAATTCAGAATATTTGTTAATTAGTTATTAACAAATATTTTCGTTATTTAATTAGGTAGCTTGTTAACTCGTAGGATTATTATTATTTTATTTGCTTAAATAAATGTTGAGATCTTCATTGCTCAGAGTTAATGGTCATCATTGTTAGGTACTTGCCACTCGCTTGCCATCCATCCGATCTCAAATCTGTTGTTTCTTTCTCGGAACAGAAACCATTGTTTTTAACGAGCTTTACAATTTTTGTGTAAGATTGATTTTATGATCTCAAAGTGTGTTAGGAATTAGAAGTAATAAGAGTTAAGTAAATAAGATGTAGACATAATATAGTAATAAAAGTGTGGCAGGACGCGATACTCAATAAAGGATCAAATTGCAGTATAAGAAATCGGTAAGATCTTTTATAAACAGTTTGGGTTAGTGATTGTGATTTGGTGTTTGAAAAAATCTTACTAATATTTTAGTTTGTGAAACATCGCGAAAGAAGAAGTCTTGATTTTTGGACACTCTACATAAAGCAAAATCTCAACCAGATAGATTGCCAAAAAGAGAGACAACACAACAAAATATGGAGCTTATTATTCAGCTAACATAGCTTATCAATAGAAAAATACGAATCTCAAACCGGTGAAGAATTACAATGAAGCCAACAAATTGTAACGGGAAACAATCCCGAAAACTTTTAAACTTATGGACTTTCTGTACTGTACAAATTCTGATACTCATGCTTTTTGGTAAGTTTTGGAGTCGTGTGAAAATGGTGCAAGTTTATTTATGTATTCATTGGATTTTTTGTTAATTTAAGGATTTGAAACGGCGTGTTCCTTAAAATTCATTTTGGAGCCGGATGACGCTGTGGTGCCACGGGGGGCGGGGGTTGTTCTAAATTGTGCTGCCAGAGGAGAAGGTCTTCCCAGAATTTCGTGGAAAAAGGATGGAATCCTATTGTCTTTTGTTGGAGATTCGAGAAGGTGTGTTACCATTTCTTATTTTTTTTAAAAGATTAAAGATAAGTGAAAATCGTAAATTATATCGTGATGATATTTAATGTGGGTTGATTTTGAGTTTAAATAATTTTAAAAATTGTTACGTTACAAGCAGCCCAGATGATAATGGATATGAGAGGTCTGGAATTTATTGTAGTTGAGATGATTAGTTGATGTAGTTGACGTTAATCAATTTTTAGCCCGAGCCAGGGCTTATGTACCCGGTCTGTCCGTCCGTCTGTCCGTCTGTCTGTGTTGCGATAACTCAAG
>JAQFZJ010000990.1:0-13978 GCA_034695645.1 Folsomia fimetaria
TGCTGCTTATTATTACCCTCCGGTTTTATACACAGTTCTAGTTGAGTAAAATACCCGGATAGGTGGCAGACAAGTTGTCTTTACGAAAAGCTGTGCACCAAGCAAATAAACGTGAGAAAATGAGACTCGTAGCAAAACGAGGCAGGCTGAGAAAATGTCATCTAAAACGACACAAAAAAACAACCCAACAAACCAGTTATCCAATTCTATTCTATACCATCTTTCGTGACATTTCAATCCAAAGTCAAGTTGGTTCATCAGTATAATTGCATTCAGTTCAATTTTTGGATGGGACGATTATTGGAGGCAGAAGAAGAAGAGCACCGTTTTGGTACTAAACTCATCATTATCACCAACTCTCTCATCCCGCAGAGGTTAGTTGGCGATTATTGTGGCGATTGGATTGGGGAAAAGAAGAATCAAAAGTGCAAGTCATTTTTTCTTTCTTATATTTTTAAAGAGATTTTTTTGTGCTGGCCTTCTTTCTTCCAATTCAAAAAAAGAATCCGGCTGTCGTTGAATCACTGTGTTTTTGTTTGAATCTGTGGTTTTGTAACTGCTTTATGTACAACTTGTTATATTAAAGAAGCGCATACATAAGCGGGTGGAAGTTCCCACACCATTTGGCTTGCTTTTTGTATAATACGTATGTTGTGGGTTGGGGTTGGCGTGGCCTGCATAGTTAAAGAGCTTGGCAGTGGGGACGACGCCAATGATGATGAGAGAGTTTAGGTTTAGTTTAAGTTTTTGTCCCCGTGGTTGAGGAAATGTGGAAAACCGACCGGTTGGTGTGGTGTAGTGTGTAGTGTGCATGTGAAGTGAAAATAATAAGGGAGACTATTTTTGGAACCGGATTCAGATTTAGTTAGAGACAAGTGAAGGAAACGCGTGTAATGTAATTGAACATGTTGAAAAGGAAGAAGAGATTTTTTGGCAGCATTGTGAGATTTTAAAAGAGTGTTGTTTTTATTTAAACGAAATGTGGGTGGATTTGTGGGAGTTAATTTAATAAGCGAGTATTTAATAATGAAATTGTGAGACGCGTGTTTACGATTTTGACAGTGACAGATTTTAATAAGTTTACGCTGTAAATATCTGTGCAACTGAAAACAAAGCGATAGAAAGGTAATGTTTTATATTCTTTTTATAATTTCGATCTGTACCAAAAATTTCCAAAATTCAGCAGTTTCATTCCTTTCATTTTCAATACATTCCAAAATTCTTGCCCATTTTCCATCGACTATTCTCTGTAGAAGAGAAAATAAAATAAACAGAGAAAATCTCCCCTTCAAACATCTACAGATAAAAAATCATCCCTCTGAGCATCATCCCCTCTTTTGTATATAAAATCTCACCCCACCACCGCACCATCATCATCATCTCCGATTCTGAATCTGACTCTGCGATGGAATTCTCCCCTTCTTACTTTCTTATGCATTTTCCGCACCTGCACCTGCTCCACTATTTTGTATTTTGAACTTGTCTGCTTCCTTTTGTATGCAATATAACGCAACCCCTTTGTAAGGAAAACATCCCCTAGCGCAGTATTATATATTACTGCAACATACGACGTAAGAATCACCACCACCATCATATCATAAACAATGTAGCATGAGAAACGCAGCCAAATACCAACCCCTGCGGGCTATTATAGATACCTGTTGGTTCACTTGTAGGACACAAACTTTCAAGAGTTTCTGTTTCTCAGTTTTCTCTTTGATCTTGATAAATTTATAAATATAATGAACACACCCACACCCTCCACAACCCCGACAAGGCCACTCCTCCGCTCAAATACAAATTCGAGTGGGTGGTGGAAAGTGTGTTGGCTGTATGGGATGGAGAATGGGGGTGCTCAGCAGAAAAAACCAGGCACTTTCTCCAGAAGAAGTTTCATTTTTGGGTGTGAATTGGCTTTTTTAAGATATTTGAGATTTTTTATTAATGTTTGGTTTGGATTTTTGATTTTTTTAGGTCACGGAGTGAACCGCCCGCACCACCTCCGCCACCCAATCAACCATTGCAAGCAACACAACAAACAACAGCGGAAGCCATGGCTTCGGCTGGCACTGCGGCTACGACGCCAAGCACGGTCAAAACCTCGGATGATGATTCGGGTGGGTTATTTTTACAAAGTTTTTTTTGCAGAAAGGTTTGTAATTCTATTTTACATATTTCATAGGCTGTGCATTGGAAGAGTATAGTTGGGTCCCTCCGGGTTTGTCGGCTGAGCAGGTTGGTTATTGAATTTAATTCAATCACTGCATTTTAATTTTTCGTGTTATTAATTTTAATTGATTGATATTCCAAAGGTTCACCTGTATTTCTCCACCCTTCCCGAATCTTCCATTCCCTATCTCAACAGTGTGGGAGAAAAGGCCAGAATCAACGCTCTCCTAACGCAGCTTCCCCCACATGATAACGAGCCAAGGTATTGTCAAGGCCTTTCCCCAGAAGAAACAAAGGAATTTTTAATTTTCAATAATCAGAGGAAGAGAGAGGCCCTGGGTCGGGGGACGGTACGTGTGGCAGAGAAGAGTGGGTTTTGTGGGGAGGTACTTATACATACATACAATAATATTTAAAATGTTTTTAATTAATGAATTTCCAGGATGTAAATTTTATTTTTTTAAATTTCTCAGTGCACCTCCCCCTATTACTCTACCGACATGGTCATCACAGCCTCTCGGCTCTCCTCCCATTACCACCCTCCTTGTTTTGTCTGCTCAGTTTGTAGAGAGCTTCTCGTAGATTGCATTTATTTTGTAGCAGAAGACAAGTTATATTGCGGAAGGCATCATGCAGAGACGCTCAAGCCGAGGTTAGCATTTTTTTTTAACTTTAAAAAAATAACGAGCAAATTTACCCTTTTTCTTTCAGGTGCTGGTCCTGCGATGAAATTATTTTTAGCGATGAGGTTGGTTGAATATCATTATTAAATTATTTTTTTATTAATGATCTTGCATGAATAATTTGGTCATGCTGTTTTACAGTGCACGGAAGCTGAAGGAAAAGCATTCCACATGGGACACTTTTGTTGTTGCGAGTGTCAGGTAAAATTGTATAGCAGTTTTTTTGGAACAATTTTGTTAAACATTTTAATTAATTTTTTAAAGTGTGTTCTTGGAGGACAACGCTATATAATGAAAAACTCGTCGCCATACTGCCTCACTTGTTTTGATTCAATCTTTGCCGAATATTGTGATTCTTGTGGTGAACCGATTGGGGTGGATCAGGGTATGCAATTCAGCATAGATATTGGTGGAAATTGATTTTTAATTAATTGATAATTATAATAATTACAGGTCAAATGACTCATGAAGGTCAACACTGGCACGCGTAAGTTTATACGCTTATTTTATTTAATCGTTATATTAATGTATATCTGAATGCTCTAATTCAATAATTTATTTTATTTTTTATAGGACTTCCTCCTGCTTTGCCTGCGTCGAGTGCAACAAATCTTTGTTGGGTGAGTATTCCTAATCGAAACCATGTCGAATTAGAACAATTTTTTTATTTGCAATAATTAATTGTCGTTCATAGGAATCCCATTCTTGCCCCGAAGAGGAAAAATCTTTTGTTCCATTCAATGCAGTCGTGGGGGTGGTTTTTCAAAACTTCCACCAACCCCACCACCACCACCCGAAGAACATGACACATCAAGAAATGCACCTGCCCAAATTAAATCCGACAAGCGAAGACTGGAAATGGTATTTATTTGCAATTTATTAATTATATTATTACAAAGCTGATTCCAATTTACCTTCTCAGCGGAGCGTGGAGCCAGACTTTGCGAGCAGGAGGGAGATTGAAAGAGTGGAAGAAATTAGTGGAGGATACGCTCCATTAGGTCCTCAAGCCCGCTCTTCAGTCCGTTCAGTGGGCCCTCCGGTTTTGGACGTTTCGGCGGTGAATGCACCCGTTGGATTGCCTGACAGTCCTGGAATGTTCAGACACAGGGACTCGCTATCTCGTCTTTCCAGTCCCACCCAACCTCCCACAAGTAAAGAGCTGCCTCCTCAACCCAAGTCACCCCCGCCACCAACCCCACCCTCTTCCCTTCCACCACCATCAAGTCCACCCATCACAAATAGACCTTCAAGCTCATCTCTCAAGCCAACACCTTCACCCAAACCCACGCCCACCAAAAAACCGAGCATAAAGTCACCTCCAACCTCATCAATGCCACAGTCCCAACCACCACAACCTTCCCCACAACAACTCCTTCAACTCAAAACCCCAACGGGTGCCACCCTGACGCTCTCCTTGTCCGATCCTCATCTCCCTGAAACACTTACCCGGTTAGTTCAATCCCTTCAACAGCAACAACAACAGCAAAACACACCCAAACCAAGTCGAGCTGCGGCTAAACCTCGCATCCGGTTCAGTGAGGACATTATTTCAGATGCAACGGATTCAAGCAGCAGCTCAGACACGGATAGTTCCTGTTCCAGCCAAGAAATCCAACCCATTTCTTTAAGCAGTAAATTTCAACAGCCAAAGTTTATTGATAACAAGAAACAACAACAACAAAGGAACAAGTCGCTGACAGCAAATGGAGAGTGTGTCATTAGTTAAATTAATATTATTATGGAAATAAAATGCTTTTTGTTTTGTATGTTAATTTTTAAATGGCTTTTATGGCTAGTTGGGGATGGATGTCGTGTAGGTGGGCGTCTCCAGCTCTTCGTGTTTCGCCACCTTCACTCCCTGCGTAATCATTCAAAATTAGCATTTTAAAATTCAAGCCAGTAAGGTAAGCCCAACCTGCTGCAACTTGTAATGGTTCAAAATGTCCTGATCCGCTGGAACGCTCTGTCACATATACAAGTAAAATTGTTCATAAATAATCAAAAAACTGCATGTAATTTAATTTACCTGTCCGAACGCATCCAGCTCGTACATGGCACCCATGTACTTCCACAAGTACCCAAGCCCTTCTGGAATCTCAAAACCCTGGACAAAAGATGACCCAGCCACCCGAATGTGTTGAAGCCGTGGCATGAGCTGTAGTTTTTTGGGGATTGGACATTAAATAAAGGCAACTACAATAAATTAGTAGATAAAAATTAACCTCGCAGTCAAAACAGCAGAGCGTGTCACCGGTTAAAAAGCGGGTTGACTTGTTCCCGAGATGCGTGTCTATTTTGGTAAGATGTGCAATTAGGGTTGAAATGGAAGCGGGGTCCTTTTTTAGCAGCATTAGCTTGAATTTCTATTAAAAAAGAAAGCATTTTTTAGTTAATAATTGACAATTAATTTGTGGTTGTGCATTGCATTACGGAATAAACATTCTCAATCAGCGTGGCCACTTCCTTGTCTTGAACAAATAGGTTGTGCCCTCCGGGAATGTTTTTCATAATGTGCCTGTGAGTGGGTGCAGAATATAGGTCAAGGAATTTTTTAATAGATTGCAATTTTATTTACCTCTCAATTTTTTCGTTTTCCAGGACGGCGAGACCTGTGGAATTGGATAGAAAAATAATTTTAAAATATAAATGAGAAATTATCCAAGTTAAAACTCACCCCCATCAATCAAAATTGGAGGTGGTGTGGCTTCAAAATTGGATCGAAAGTCTGGCGGAGGTTTCTGCATGTCCACCGTGGTCACTGTGATTAAAAGGTTAGTTAAGTTTTAATTTTCTTATGTTGAGATTTACAATAGGTAGAAAAATCACCCTTCAAAGAAATGGTCTTTAATTCAGCTAGGAGGTAAAGGTCCATAAAGTACTCTTGGCAAAAGAGACAAGCGCCCTTCCGACGACCATCGATCGTCGAAGCCTGCAAATTGGTCAAGAAATTGACATCACTATTTTATAGCCACCTGTTGAATCTGCACTTTCTCTACGCAACTTTCTCCACGCATAAACAAACACACACACCCTATAAAATTTATCTTACCTTGATAATCAACTCAATTTCAGGAACATCCCCTCCACCACCTCCCCCACTCCCACTCTCCATATCCGCACCCCCTCCATTTTCCTTAACCCCGTCCATAAGTCACAAAAAATACTGTTTGTTGAAAAATACCCAGTGTACACAGACCCAACCCAGCAAAGTCAAGAAATTAACCCAACCCAAGTAAATAAAATTGCAAATTAACATTAACCGTCTCTTGTTGTGCAACTCCCACGAGATTGCGCTTGTATATTTTTTGAAGGGAAGGAATAAAGTGAGGGTGGATGGGTTGTGCGGGTCGTTGGCGGACGGCAGGGTGGGAGTTGGTTATTCTCATTTTAATTTTCGAAATTACTATTAAGATTTAATAATAGAGAAAGACTGGGGTTTAATTTGATGAAATTATCAGCAAGCACTTTAAAATTTATTATACTACCGGGATTTAAAGTAGTGGGGGACAGTCCAATTTAATAACATGCTTTAAAATATTTTTTAAAATATCTGAATCTGAATGTAGTGTTTATATGACGCGAGTCAGATAGTTTTGGACTATCTTGTAGACAAAGTAATATAATAGTAATAATAATAGATGCACTATTCTTATGCATATTTTCGGAATGCTATTGCTGCTACTGCTATATATAGTACCTATGCGAAGTATATTCAAAATATGACCAAGTTTACGGGTTATAAATTCAAATTCAAACTTGCATGCATTTATCTTTGAACAATTCATGCAACGAAAAACAATACATTCATGTCATCAACAAACAAATAAACCAAAGAATAACAATTTATAAACAATATGAAATGACCAACACTGCCACACGGCGCCCTGCTCCTCAACGCCCTCACTCCCTCCCCATTATCCATTCACCATCAAATTATTAATCAAATCATTCCCATATTTATTCCCAAAATCTCAATTCAAAATCAAAAATCTCCAACCCCCCCCCCCCAATTAACCCCCTCATTTAATTTTTCCAACTTCCCCTCCCGCTTTCCTCCCAACTTTAACCCAACAAAAAAACCAGTCCACCATCCACCACTGCTCAATCACTAACTTCTTACCACCACCACCACCACTCTACGTCATCAGATTGGAATGTTGTGTGTGTGTGTGTGTTGATATTATTTTTTAGTTTGTTTCACTTTGAAAATTATATAAAATCCCAATAAAACCATAGGAATGAGAAATGATAAGCCAAGAAAAGGTGTCCACGGCATCCGCCTCATCTGCACAAGCACAGCAAAAGGACAAAGAGCTGAGCAACAGGTTGGGATTTCTGCTCCGGAGTCCTTACCACCAAAAAGCGTTGCAGGAAATTAGGTGGGTTCGGAAGTGCTGATTTTAAATTAATTAATCAAAACTAATTAATTTACTTGCTGTAGAAACTCTCTCCAACCTTTCGCCACACCGCCATCATCCACCACACCACCGCTCCTCCTCTCCATCCCACCACCACCACCCTCCATCAATTATGAGGACAGCTGCAAGCTGGACTCGTCCTGTTCCTCCCTCTCCTCCTCCACTGAATACTCCAACAAACCACTCCCACCCGCTCCTGGACAACTGCATCAGAGACCACCCTCGCTCAATGGAAGTGTGAATGGGAGTGTCAATGGACAGAGTCCAACGCCGAGCAGTTGTGGTGGTGGTGGGGGAGGTGGAAGGAGTCAGCAACAAAGCCCCGTCACTATTAGTCAGCAGCAGGGGCAGAGTGGAGGAGGGAGTGGTGGGAGGAATCGTGGGATTGAGTATCGTGCTCAGCAGTATCCCTTTGTTCCGAGTCAGGGTGAGTGTAATTAAATGCTAGAAAAAAATAAATACAAATAATTAATTAATTTTCGGTTCTTTTTCCTAGTCCCCCCATCCGTACAACAACTCCTTCGTCGCCTCGACTCTACACCGCCACCGCCTCTTCTAAATAATCACCAACTACCCCACCATCACCACTATCAACATCATCCAGGCCTGGCCCCGTCCCCCACACCGTCCATTTCTACCCTCTCCACAACCTCGACATCTTCCTCCACCTCACCCACAACACCCGCATCCAATGGATCGAATAAACCAACGCTGTTGATAAAATCCATGCCTGTGACCAAACCTGGTGAGTTAAAAACCTATTATTTGTATTTTTGTAATTTCAACCCTAATCCTCTCTCTCAGTCCTCCAAACCGCCACCGGGATGGACCATCATCAACAACAACCCTTGCCCGCTGCACCCCCACTGCCACCCAAACCTAAACCTACACTGCCGCCAAAATTGGCCACGACACAGCAGCAGCAACCGCCACCACAACCACCGCAGCCAGTTGTGAGCTTGGAGAGAAGCCATTCTGATCGGTCAGATAGTTCCAGGTCCACAAATAATACGACACCAAAGAAACACACGCACGAGAGTCCGATTCCAGAGAGAAAAAAGCTTAGCAGGGAAATGGAGGTTGAGCGGATGGAGTCGAAGGTGCGGCGATTTACTGATTTTTTTGTAGTTTTTATGCTTATTTTGTGTTATTAATTTAGGTGCGTGTTTATTCCCCACAAGCCTTCAAATTCTTTATGGAGCAGGTAATACCTTCACTATAACAAAACTTTAAATAAAAATTTTAATAAAATACGGAATAATTTCGCAGCACGTGGAGAATGTAATAAAATCGCATCAGGAACGGCTTCATCGGAGGATGCAACTAGAGTCGGAAATGGCAAAAATCGGGTTGAGCGAGGAGGGTAGGATTTCTACATTCATTCATTAATTCAATTTATTTACTTGTAAACATAACAAAATACTGACATTTTTCAATTCTTGGTTTTATAGCTCAAACGCAAATGAGGAGAATGTTGAGTCAGAAAGAGTCCAATTATATAAGGTGAGTTAATTAGAGCACCAATTAAAATAAAAACTAACAAAATAAATATTCCAGACTAAAACGTGCCAAAATGGACAAATCCATGTTCAAACCAATCCGTACAATCGGCGTGGGTGCTTTTGGGGAGGTTGCTCTGGTGCAAAAGCTGGATTCTCAGCCAAGGTCGCTTTACGCCATGAAAACGCTGAGGAAAAGTGACGTGTTGAGAAGGAATCAAGTCGCGCATGTTAAAGCAGAGAGGGACATTTTGGCAGAGGCGGACAACGAGTGGTATGCAAATCTGATAACTATTAACTAATCTTTTCGCTTAATTTTGTTTGGACATCATAATATTAAATCATCATTATATTATGTACATTTAGGGTGGTCAAGCTTTATTATTCATTTCAGGTGAGTTTATAAAGTTTATAAGTTTTTATAAGGTTAAGCTTTACTATTCTTTTCAGGTGGGTGTGCGGGTTGAGCTTGTTTTTAATTCTATAAAAAGAATTATTAATTTACGATCAATTAAAAATTTCAGGACTTAGAAAATCTTTACTTTGTGATGGACTACATCCCAGGTGGAGATTTGATGAGTTTGCTCATTAAAAAGGAAATTTTTGAAGAAGATTTGGCTCGATTTTATATTGCGGGTTGGTTTTTGTAACCATTTAAAAATTTTATAATAAATTTAGTTTATTCAATTTCTTTTAATTTTAATTTTAACAGAACTCACCTGCGCCGTGGAATCCGTACACAAAATGGGCTTTATCCACAGGTGAGTTAAATTAATTTGGTTAGTTTTGAATTTCCGATCATTAATTAATTAATTGCCAATTACAGAGACATTAAACCTGACAACATCCTCATCGATCGGGATGGTCACATAAAACTCACGGATTTTGGACTCTGCACAGGTTTCCGGTGGACGCACAATTCCAAATACTATTCTAATTGTGATGGTGGCTGTGAATCTAACAATCCAAATCAACCGGCAGAACAGCAGTGGTAATGTTCACAATAAATTTTGGAAGATAAATTGTAAATAGAAAATAAAAATCCCACAGGTTCACCTGCTCTTGCAATCCAACTCCAACCACATCCAGCACGGGACCCACCTCTCCTCAGAAACCTCTTGAAGCACGAGCCCGGCACAAACAGCTCCACCCTCGCTGCCTGGCCCACTCCGTCGTTGGCACACCCAACTACATTGCCCCTGAAGTGCTCATGAGGATAGGTGAGTTGTTGTAATTAAATAAAAATAAACAAAAACAATAATCAATGTCTTGTCAATAAGGATACTCTCAACTCTGCGATTGGTGGTCGGTGGGGGTCATCCTGTATGAAATGTTGGTGGGACAGGTGAGTTTGAATTACTTTTTTATTTGTTAAATATTTATTTTTTTATTTATTTATTATTTGTTAAATATTTATTGATAATACAAAATTAATCCATTCAGCCTCCATTCCTCGCACCCACCCCGCAAGAGACTCAGTACAAAGTTATTAATTGGGAGAGGACGTTGAGGGGTAAATTAAAGCAAGCTTTATTTAAACGAATTAATTAATTTAATCAACCCTTTTTCAGTCCCGAGAGTGGGGGCCAATGGTGAACGAGTGAGTAAGTGTAATATCTGAATAAACTAAAATTAAATGCAATATTCCCATCCTAATTATTCCTATTTTTCAATTTTCAAAGGTAATGTGGCAAAGGATCTCATTTTAAAGTTGTGCACGGATCATGGAAGGAGGTTGGGGAAGAATGGGGCCAGGGAAGTTAAGGTATTCATTCTATTCTCATTAATTAAACTAAAATAAAAAATAAAAACTACTCTTAAAAAACACAGGCCCACTCCTTCTTCACCTCCCCGCCATCCAGCTCCATTCCCCAACTTCAACTATCCCCCACCACCTCGCCCACCTACATTCGTCGCACCACAGCGCCATACATCCCACGAATTGCACACCCTACGGATACATCAAACTTTGACCCGGTAAGGTTTGATTACTATTAAAAATTGTATTGTAAGACAGCCCAAATAAAACAATTATTTAAATTCACAGTTCGACCCCTGCGAAGGTGGTGGTGGAGCTCCCGAGGATGAGCCTGGGACTGGCGAAGGTGGTCAGTTTCATGGCTTTTACGAGTTTACGTTTAGGAGATTTTTTGACGATGCGTATAGTTTGGGCGGAGGAGAGGGGAGTGGTGGGAGTAATAATAATAATGGAGGGCCGGTGTATGTCTAGGATTAATAAATTAGTTTTTTATGGAAATTCGTTACTCAAGTGCTCATTACTTCAAGTACAAGGTTCATAGTTTAATACTTTTTTTATTGGACAAACAAAAAATGGACTAGCACAAAAAGCACCCTTTTCACTAAAAACAATTATTACAAATTAAAAAACAGTTACGATTGCTTCTTCCCGGATATGCAGACATCACAGTTGTTTTTCTCTCTTTTTTAAAACTAATACAAAAATATTCTTCACAATTTGCTCTTATCGTAATTTTCTAATTTCCACTTTAGTCGCTCTTCCTCATCTTCACAGGGCTCCATTGATAATTTCTCTTTGGATTTTATGGCCAGGCATTTGCGGGAGGGACCGTGGCGAATGTGGTGGGTCTGCAATTAAAAGTTTTAAATTTTAAAATAAGAGTTTACAGGAATGCAGATAAAGCACAATTCATACCTCCTCCTCATAAATCCACTGCTGGTTCCCCAGCGATCCATGGCACGGATAAATCATGACTGGTGTATTAAAGGGTTTGACGTAAATTAGCAAAACAGGCAAGAAAATTAATTGAATTAATAAAAACCCACCATCTGCACCCGCATAGTCCACACACATTTCATCACGACGAATTTCACCGGTTTTACTGTAGGACCAGTATTGATTGCCTGTGGTGGGAGGAAAGAGTTATTGAAATATATATTTATTAAGTCTTGTCGATAAAAATGGGACAAAAAAATGAAATGCAGCCAAATACTTACCTCCTTGACCTGTTGAATTAAAAAAAAAACAAATTTTAGTCAATAATTCAAAAACGCACAAGCAAAAAACTCATACCATGACAAGGATACAGCCCCACCGGAGAGTTGACTTGCTTTTTGGTAGCGGGCGAGTCGAGGCATGTACCTCCACCCAAGCCCTCGTTTCGCATCTACAAAAAACAGAAAAATTAATTAATAAACAAGCAAGCAAACTAAACTAAACAAAAACAATCAAATTACCTCCCCATGCGCCACCGCCTCTCCTGGAATAAACAGCTCTGGGTACACGTTGTCTAAAAACCATTTGAAGGATTTACAGCCCAAATCCTTTCGGAGGGAAATGCGAGAGGAAATGTCGCCGAATTTTCCCTGCCGAAAAAAAACACAAGTAAAATAAAATCGAAAATTAACTTAATCATTTTAACCCACCAAATCGTGACCAATCCTCTGATAATAATATTCCTTGTACTCGTCCATCCAGACTGTCACAAAAAAAGCTCAAAATTTACACACAGTACAACAATTTCACACAATTTAGTACACCCACCTTCCGCCAACCGCACAGAATTCCTCCTCAACACATTCACCCCCGATCTCCATTTGTACGGGGAGCGTTTTCGGAAAATGTGGCCCACGTGAGAACACGGAATGATTTCCAGGGTCCCTCCGCACATCCACGTTTTGAAACTAATCTCCAAATTCTCGCCACCCCAAATGTCAAAACCGTCGTCGTACTGGCCCAGCTTGCGGAAAAATTCGGCGTCGATGGAGAACAGACCGCCGGCCTGCGTCACGAACAAGTTATTACTTCACATATTGTTTCATATTATTTTTTTAAACTCACCATCGTTGGACTCTGCACTGGCTCTGCACTGTTTTTTCTCCGTTTTCTCTCCGCTTCGGGTATGGCGTGCCTATTTTTTTATAAACAAAATTAAATTAAATCATAAATAACCTTATTTACAATCATTTTAATTCACCAAGTAAACTGCAAATTCCAGTCAAAGCCACCCACACTCGTCCCCTTCGAGTCAGAATAATGATACTCCAAACTGTCATCATCAATCACGTCAATTACTGGACACACAACCGTCGTGGAATCCGCGCTGATGGCAGCCAGCAACGGCTCCAGCCAACCCACCGTCGCCTCCACGTGCGAGTCGAGGAAGGTGAGGACGGGGCCGGTGGCTGCAACGGCGCCGAGTAATCGAGCACGAATCAGGCCTTCGCGTTTGGAGGCACGGACGATTTTGACTTTGGGGAAGGCGCGGAAGTAGGTCACGAGCGGGGATTTGAGGTGGTCTAGTGTATGCAAAAATTTGTTTTAAAGAAATGGTCAAAAACAAGCGGTGATGCGTCCTACCCATGTCAGAAAAGTCGTCCACGAGGATAACCTCTGTTATCAGCTCGGGTGGAGAACGATCCAGGACGCTGTGAACGGAGCGGAGGAGCACGGACCAGGCTAGGAAAAGAACAATCAGTTTGGGAATGAATTTTTTAGCTCAATTTCGTACCTTCATTATGAAAACAAATGATAACAGACGTTGGTTGAAGTGGTGGTGACGGAGATGAAGAATAATAATCCTGCTCTTTGCACCTGAACACAAACACAGGAAAAGGAAAATTAGCCAACCACTAAAAAATCCCTTCTCGTTTGCTCACCAAGCATCCCTCGGATCCGGCAGACTCCTCCTCACACTAATCAAATCGCTCACAAACTGATTAAAAGCGTTATTTTTCCACCCCTCGCTCACGAGTTTCTTTTGTGCGGCCGTGAGGTTGGTTGGTTTGTAGGCTTTGCCCATTTCTCCAGGCAGGTTGGACTCGCCGGGCGGTGGGAGGACTTGGTGGGGGTCTGGTGCTGCGTTTAACTCGGGGTCGCGGTCAGCGTCAATGTGGTTGTCCACCAGTTTCTCTGCTTTGATGGGAGGAGAAAGTTGGCTGTCCAGGCTGTTGCTCAGAGGTTTGTGGGATGTGAGGAGAAGGAAGAAGAGGACGAGTGGGAGGAGCAGGACGAGTTTGAGGAGGAGGCCACGACGGGCGAGGAGGAGGCGGCGGAGGGACATGGTGACTGTTTTAGGTGGTGGGTGTGGAATGTGGCATTAATGGAATAGGTTGGTTGCTTGAATTTGATATGATTTGGAACTGGAACTGGATTTGGAATGGAGGTTGATGAGTAATTTTTGCTATATAAATCCTTGGAAATGTCTGAAAATAATATAAAAATATA
>JAQFZJ010000991.1:0-13974 GCA_034695645.1 Folsomia fimetaria
CGAGGACGGATGTTGTAAACAGTTGGAGTCGACCTAAAATTAGCAATTAAATTGTTGAATGATTTCAGTTGAAAATGTTTTCTTAGCTGAAGCTGAACTAACTTTGGATCTGCAAAATGTGCAAACATTTGACGCATATCACCATCAGAAAAGACTTGAGTGGGCACAACTTCTGCTGCAAAAGTTTTCAAACCCATGGCTGGGAAACGAATCAGTTTCATCAATTCAGGCAGGGCTTGTGATCTCTTGGACTCTTCATCTTCTTCGCCCGTCTTGTGCTCTCCCCATCTAGTTTTTTTTACAAAAAGATAAGATTTAATCCTAAAGCAATGTTACGTATTAAGTGCGGCTTTATACTTCATCAGGGCTTTGAACAAATCCAGCTCATTTATATCGATAGACTCCGACTGTAGGATGGCTCGAATAGTTTCGACGTCCCAAGTTAAGAAGCGGTTGTTTTCCGCAGCAATTCTAATATTTCTGTCAAGATAGAAAACAGTAGAAAACACACTTGGCAAAGAAATGTTGTAAGAATTTCTATTGAAACTTACTTTTCAAAAATATTGAAGCAAAATTCGCTCAATTGTTGATGAATATTCCTCACACTGGTGCAGATTTGAAGGCACTCGTTCATTTGACTTGCAGTTTTCTCACCTTCTGAAATCCGTTTTTTGAGAACGACGACAATGATGTCGAGAAGTAAGGTCACGTCGTACAGATGAGCCAAGTTCATGACTTCAAAAATCACGGGAAGATTTGACATCTCGGGAATCACGTCGGTATAAAGGAACTGCAAAATGGAACGAGGAAATAAAGTACTTATATATTTAATTCTGAATAATAATAATGAAATGACGGTACCTTCAGAAATATTCGAAACGCTTCGACGCCATAAGCAGGAAAACGAAGAGTTATAATTCCTGTGTCGGATGACATTGGTTCATTCGCGTCGCCAACAACAGATGCATCTCCACGTTCTTGGGAGGTCCATCTTTTTTGCAGCATTGCTTCCAGGACGGATGACCTTGCGCCTAAAACGTTCTTGTGGGCATTGAATCGATACTCATCTGGCCCGACAAGAATGGCAAGATCGGAGAATAGACCTGTTTCCAACATCCGCCGCATCGCCTCTATAACGCTAGCATTCGCTGTTGCCATTTTTTTGGAAGTCGGGAATCTGCAATGTTTGAGTAAATTATAGGTTAACTTTATCACATTTTAATTACAGGTATTCATTGATATAATACAGAGTAACTTACTAACTGCAAACTGGCTCGATAAGGTCTGGATAACTTGTGAGAATTTATTTCACCTTTCCAGTTGAAGTGTAGTTTTGTTGTGTTGTGTGTAGGTGCGAGTTTCAGTTCCAGCTGGATGGAGGGCAAATCTGCCGGTCCCGTCTGTTTCATAATTACCCACAAAGACTTAAATGCATACCGTCGTGCAATTAATACACGCAATTAGTTGAAAACAACATTTGAAATAATAATTCAAGATTGTACTTTTCTAAGGTCTTTTATTAATTGATTTCACACATGACGAGAACAATCTAACTAGTAAGATTAAGAAGACATTTAATATGTGAATTTATAATCAGTAATCATAAAAAAGTGGCAGGCAAAATTGCACATTTTAGAAAAGAAATTAATTTGTTTCATCCATCCACACTTCAAGTAATTATGCACGGTTGTGGATCGTTTGGTGCAGCATCTAGAACCAAGCTGCAAATCCAGCCAATTTTGGACAGCCTATTTGTTCTTGGATGCGCGCAACTGCAATAACTTATATTTGCAGAAACTTCTTTGCCAAGATGATGGATGACCTCAACCCTGTCCTTCTCCTTAAATGGTATCCAGTAGCCCAGTGCGTCGGTTACTTCTGTAATTCATAAATAATTACAACAAATTGCATCAACTTAATTATATAAGTGCAAATTATTTTGGCAAACAAATTGCTAACCCTTTTGTACAGGTGCGTATTTGGTGCAAAGCACTATAAAGTTGTAGCATTTTCCTGGAACCAAGACAAGCGGTGATTCCAGTGCGAGTTGAACCCTCTCCTGTCGAACGAAATGTGTACTTTCACGGCCCGGAACGATGATGACGGTGGACACAGCTTTTCCTAGGACTTGACCACGTTCACCGGTAACCAGGAATCGAAATAAGCATGTTTCCTTGACATCGAGTGTAGTCTGAAGTTCTCGAATTTTGAGGCAGACGCCGCGCAAAATGATGGGTGCATAGACTTCAATTCTAAAAATCGGATTACACATCAGCATTGCTACGTTTGAGTAAGCTGATAGTTACTATTTATATATTCACGTTACTTCATTTCTGCCGGAAATTGGAGAAACTGACCACTATACTTCAATGTACAGCTTTCACAACTTCCGGTTGTGTACATGTCAAAACCGGGAACGCTCTCCCGTGCTAAATTAGCGGTTCCCCGTGGTCGAGTATTGTAAACTGTCGGAGTTGCTCTAAAATTAGCATAAAATTAAATATTAGAACGATTTCTTAGCTCAACTGATTGAAAAACTAACTTTGGATCTGCAAAATGTAGAAACATTTGAAGCAAATCATCATGCGAGAAGACTTGTGTGGGCACAACATCTGCTGCAAACGTTTTCAACCCCATGGCTGAGAAACGGATCAGTTTCATCAATTCAGGCATGGCTTGAGATCTATGTGAATCCACGTCAGCATCACCTGTCTTGTGCTCTCCCCATCTAATTTGTAAAAGAATACCAGTTTAAATTTAACAAAGTTAAACAATTAATCAAGTTAAACAATTAAATACGGTTGTGTGTACTTCATCAAAGCTTTGAACAAATCCAGTTCCTTTACTTCCACTTGCTCCGACATTAGTATAGCTCGAATAGTTTCCACGTCCCAAGTTAAGAAGCGCTTATTTTCAGCAGCAACTCCAATATTCCTGTAAACATAAGGAAGGCGCAATTAAAAAACAAAGGGAAAACTAGTAAAATGTGCTCTTACAAAACTTACTTTTCAAAAACACTGAAGCTCAACTCGCACAATTCTTGGTGAATATTCCTCGCACTTTGGTAGATTTGCAGGCACTCATTCATTTCGCTCTCAGTCTTCTCGAATTTTGGAATCCAAAATTTAAGAGTGGCGACAGTCTTGTCAAGGAGCAAGGGCACGTCGTACAAATGAGCTAAGCTCATGACTTCCAAAATCAAGTCAATAGACATAACCTTTGGCCCATGTTTGGTATAGAGGAACTGCAAAGTAGAAGGCAATCAAGTCAATGACTCCTAATTACAGATGTTTCATTCATAACTAAAATGTTTATTAAATCAGTTTACCTTCAGAAAAACTCGGAACGCTTCAACTCCATGAACGGGAAAACGAAGAGTTGTCATTCCCGTGGTGTCAGACGTGGGTGAATTCTCGGCAGCGGACGAATCGCCGCGCTCAGTCCATCTTTTCTGCAGCATTGTTGCCAGGACGGGTGACCTTGCTGCTAAAAGATTCTTGTGGGCGTTGAATCGATAATTCTCCGGTCCAACAAAAATGGCGAGGTCGGAGTAGAGACCTGTTTCCAACATTCGCCCCATCTCACTGTGCCAAGCTCTCTTCGCCATTGCTTTGACTTCAGGATTCTGTAACAACCTAGAATAAACTTGACGATTACTATAATTCTTGTGTTATTTAATGGTGTTGATAATATATAATTACTTACTTGACAAGACTGGGCATTTGTTTTGTTTTAACAGGAAATAATTTATTCAATTTTCTCAATTGGAGTTGTTGTAGCGATGTGATTTGACGAGTTTCGTTTCCAGTTGGGCTTCAAATATGCCGGTCTATCTGTCTCAGATATACCCACGATAACTAAATGCTCACAATCGCGCAATTAATCCATGATTTAAACTATTTTAAACAAAAATATCCAAATTTGCATCAGACTTTATAGGAAGAAAGTCAAAATTAGATGCATTACGATTGTGGAAAGTAGAACCCTAAATGAAATCTGAATCCGAAGAATTTTTAGTTAACAAGCTTTACTTCATAAATTTGTAATCATACAAAAGTGGCACAAAAATTGCGCATTATAGAAAATAAAATTTAAGGAAATGGGTGTAATGTTTCATCCAGAATGATGCACGATTGTGGTTCGTTTGGCACAACACCTAGCACTAAGCTGGCAATCCATATCCACCCACTCTATGATAGCAAATTTATCCGTGGATATACGCTAAAACGATATAAGTTATATTTGCAGAAACTCCTTTCCCAAGATGATGGAGTGATTCCAACTTTTCCTGGCGTTCAAATGGTATCCATAACTTTAACTTTATCCTTCCTGCTAAATTAAAACATCATAAATGAATAATTTGTCTTCAAAATAACGATGTAACTAAATTGTCACGTGATTCTGGTCCATTTTCGCTTCGTAGTACCACGAAAGAGTACAATTTTCCTGGTATTAGGACAAGTGGAGATTCCAGTATAAGTTGAGACTTTTCCATGCGAACGGAAGGTCCTTAGTTGTAATGGCTAGACGCTGCTATGCCTACAATTTTGTCATGTTCCCTATAAGTAACTCGAATAAATATTCTTTCTCCTCGGTGACTACATCATAAAGCGCTCTAATTCTGAGACAGATGCCTCGCATAATGATGGGCTTGACAACTTCAAGTCTAAATTACAAATCAATCGTTGTTTACTATTGGAGTTATTAAAGGATAAATAATAATATTAATGTTGCGTTGCATTAAGATTTTACTCCATTTCTGCAGGAACACGGGTTAATACATTTTCAAATCATAGTTCAGTCTGATACCTTCCACCGGTTTACATTTCAAAATCTGTAAGATTTTCAGGCGCTAAATACTTAACTCCACGCGGACGGGTGTTGTAAAGAGTTGGAGTGGACGTACAAATAACCGTAAACTAAATTGTGAATGATTTCAACGCCAACACTGACAGAACTAACTTTGAATCTGGAAAGTGTAGAAACATTTGAAGCATATCAACATGAGAAAAGACTTGCGTTGGTACAACTTCAGCTAGATATTCAGTGAGATATTGAAGATTAGATATAATTCCCGAGTGTATCTGTAATTAAATGCGGCCACTACCTACGGCGCTGTACCTTATCAACGCTCTGAATAAATCCATTTTCTTTATATCCTAAATCCAGCTGTACGTTTCTACGCTGTAGAGATTTTACCTGGAAGGGTATACATCGTGGTGACCTTTGTGAGGTTAATTTCAAGTCGATTTTGAATCATCCTACTAAATTTCAAGTCGATTCATCAAGTTAAAAAACCGGTATGGGTCATAATATACGACCCCTGGACCCCTTTAGCCAAAAATTCCGTTGAACTATCGCCGTATATTTCCCTAGTTTCGTAATTTCAATCACCGTACGAAATTTCAGCTGAAATCAACAACATTAAAAAAGTGGGTCATCCTAGTGGTCCTTATCACAACAAATCCGACAAAATACTTTGTGCAAAACCCATATCAACATCCCTACAAAATTTCAGCTTCCTAGCACCAATTTGAAAATTTGGTGCATTTTATTCGACCCCACCCCACCTAAGCAACCCCCACCGGTCCCCCTGCTGACCGATTTGCCTCATCTTCGAACTCGGTTCCTAACTTTGTCTATAGTATGTGTGTGCTAAATTTCAAGTCGATCGGATAAGTTTGAAGAGAGTTTTCGCGAGACAGACAGACACACAGACGGACAGAATGGTTCCATAAGCCCTGGCTCGGGCAAAAAAGCAATTGTTCTCCGCAGCAAGTCTAATGTTCCGGCAAAGGTAGAA
Source organism: Folsomia fimetaria (assembly GCA_034695645.1). Lineage (NCBI taxonomy): Eukaryota > Metazoa > Arthropoda > Collembola > Entomobryomorpha > Isotomidae > Folsomia > Folsomia fimetaria. Next base: position 5,804 of record JAQFZJ010000991.1, read on the forward strand.
TGATTATGAGATAAAACCAAACGACAGCCATAGAATAAATTTGAACTATTTCTGGAAAGACATAAAACATTCGCAATAAATTAAATGCTAAAATTTTGTTATAAAACCTACTTTTCAAAAACACTGAAGCTGAGTTTACTCAATTCCTGGTGAATATGCCTTGATGTCTTGTAAATTTCTAGACACAATTGTGTCTGGAAAGTGAGGGAAGTATGCCTTGAAGTTTTCTCCAACTCCCAGTCGGATCAAGTAATGAGTGAGGCACACCCTTTCAAGTATCCCACAAATCCAACTAGGAAAAAGTCCACTAGGAGCAAACTACCAATCGCGACGCGGTCATCGGAAGTTTGCTCTCCCAGTCGATGCACCCAGTATGTTAATCGGTGCAAGTGAACTGGGAGCAATCCGATGACCACGCCGCGATCATCTGAAGTTTACTCCCAGTCCCTCGAACTGGGGGTACGGATTTGTCCATATTTTTCTAAAGGGGCATCATTCACCTACACCGTACTTGCGCCATATAAATTCATTTGGTTTATGAAATTATTTTCAAAAACGTTTTGAGAACGTCACTTTATATGTGTAGAACATAGAAAAATAAGGTAAGATATATTATTCATTTTAATATTAGTATTGGAACTTAATAAAATAAATATTTGCTCACTGAGCGTCCAAAGCGTTTCATTAAACATTTTGATAAGTTATCAAATCATCTTAACATTCACATTAACAGTAACAAGTATTCCGAGTTTTATTAAATTAAATCAAAATAATGCAATGAATTGAATAAAATACTTAATTATGGTTTATGTAACATTTTAATTTTTAGCTAGTTGTTATTAATACCATCATTTAATATTCAAAGAATAAATATGCAGCAAGAAGTGAGCATACAGAATTTGATGGTAGGAAGTTTGTTGTTTTATTGGTGTTACTATTAAGCAACGTAATAGTGTACTAAATTAATTGATTCAATAATTAAAAACAATCTCAGGTGAAAGTCGTTCATCTTTGCGTCTTCAGTATTTGAGATTAATATAATTACAGCTATGCACAATATAATATTATCTACATGATGAGATGACGAAATGTGACACGCGTCACACATACAGTAAATGCAATGGAACACATTTTATTTAAGTTTCAAAATACTCGAGCACGTTGACTTGTACAATTGTAAGGTCGTAGTTGGAGAACTTATTGGGATGGTGTCGTAATGAGCACAATCGGAGTAGGATGGTTCATAGGTGTAGAACTTGGAACATTTGTCTGCTGAGCATTTGAACTGTGTGTTGGTTGAGCGATACCGTGAGGTGAGGAATGGAGTGGAGATAAGAAGAACTTATCGAGGTATGCGCCAAGGACGACGGTGAACGCATTTGAGTGGATGAATGGCTCATCCGAGAAAACACCGGGCCGGGGATGGGAGGCGGATTAATGACAAGTTGTGGCAATAATGGGATTCTAAACCTACGAGGTTCGACCGGAACGACATGAGGCTGGTCTCTAATAACTTGGGCGAGGATACCCTCCAAAGTCTGCTTAAATTATGCCCCTGAGAAACCGCTCTTGCCAATGAACGCAAGCATCTGATAGGATCCAAAATTACCTTTATTTATTAACTCCTTGATAATATTTACATCCAATGTCTCAGACAATCCAGAAATGGACACCACTCTCACCTGCACGAATATGAGAGTTGTGATTCTCCAAGTTACTCGGAATAGAGCTATGCAAGACGAGAAGGCCATAACGAACCAACCTCCGGTAAAGATCTCGTCAGGAATCGTGCATTGTGTATTGTGTACAATAACTTTGTGTACAGGAACTGCAAAGTATTGCGAAATTATTTAATCGTTAAAAGTTTGTTTTATTCATATTCAAAACTTACTGATGTTTCCACGTAAACCTGAGACAGGAAAGTCGCCCATATCCATTAACACCAACCACGTAGTCCACAAGAAATAGGCTAGCGACGCTTAATATAATGCACCACGCCTCAACCATAACGAATGCAATTCCATATGAATATAGATTGCTGAAATTGGAACAAGCGTGAAATACAATGGCATTTTTTTGCCATATCCTTAGCTAGAATTGTTTTCAGCAGGCCCTTTTTATTCTTCCCCAAACGGGAATGATAAAACAACTGCAATTGCGAAAAACAAGAACGAACTGTGGCTAATCCAAGACACATCCTTCTTTGTGCTGTGGAGACGTAACCCACTAATTGCTTGTGGTTCAGAATTTCCATTGCTGCTCTCTATAAATAATAATAACCAGCATTGTTATTCCAGTTTTGACAACGGATTTGTGCTTTACTTACTGCTCGTATCGAGGTTTGTTATAATATAAAGATGACTGCGACAATACTCTGTTGTTATTCGGGGTTCTTCTGTCTATTGAATTCATTCTCTACAGGAACCCAGTGAATTTTTTTTAAATGCCTTGTGACGGCCAAAATGAAAAATCCAATAAAGATTGTTCCGGCAAAAAAAGTCGTGAGCAAAACTAAATTGTATGCCTTGGCTGGTCTGGCAAATACTTTGTTTGCAAAATTAAGAACCTCAATTTTGTAGAACACAGTTGTTAAAAACAGAATCAGAAATTGGGGCTATTTTGTTGTTTGACATATATTAAGCGTGTGTTGGTAGGATTTTAGTAGCGATGTGGTTTAGAATGTCACCCTCGCTAATGATTAATTGCACACGACACGAGACTTCATCTTGTGCGTACTGAGTGGATAGAAATATCAGTTTGATAATTTTGTAATTTCATTAAACATATACCTGTAATGTGCTTCTTTGTTCTGGAATAATATTAAACATATACCGATAACACTTTCTTCCTGTCCGCTTTGGATGTAATAATATACACTCGCGTTCGATGCATCTCGCTGATTCTAATATATTTGCACACCAGACTTGATCTTGATCTTGTGCGTATAAAATGAATAGAAATTTCATCTTTATTGGTTTTTCGTAGCTGATATTTAAATATAGCTTCACGATCCTTATCATTTGGGAGAGGGAGCGAAAACTTCGCCTCGAATCTGTAGTGAACATGAGAATATTAAAAATATTAATGTTAATTCTAGTTTATAGGGATGTACCTTCAATGCAGCAAATGGAAAATGCAGCACTATCAATTAGCCATGACTAAAACAAAACTCAATTGTAACAGAAACCTATTCATGCTTACTGTAATTCACCTTGTTGCAGCAATCATAATGTAGTTGTAATTGTCAGACAAATCTTGAATCTCCAATCCATCGACAATTTGTAGAAAGTCATTCTTCAACCTATCATTGTAATTTACAATAATTTGAGATCCAGATCGATAACGGGTACGAACTAACTGTCCTGAGGTTTCGGACTCTGCTCGAGATCGGCCAGGAAGTAATCCGTCTGATGTATTATAGTACGAGAACTGGAAGGCAAGGAGGAGGGGCTTTGTCGTAAGCAACCATGCTAAACGACAAGCCACACCTCCTCCACGGGTAAGTTGAATGATAAGCTTCCCTTTCCAATTATTGATCGTTGGGGTAGCTGAGATTCTCATCTCAGCTACCCCTTCTCATGTGGAAGGGGAAAACTGAGACGTGGGACGCAAGGGGGTGAGACTGCTTCTTTCCTCCCCATTATTGATCGTTGGGGTAGCTGAGATCTCATCTTTCATGGCTTCTCCTCCAAGCAATCTGCGACGGAGGGGAAAGAGAGTGTGCAGGCAGAATATTAATTCTTCACGCATTTTATGAATTTCACTGCACAATTGCGGAAAGATGCCCATCCTGCCCACTTTTCAACGTTACCCACAATGCGGTCAATTTTAACATCAGATGAGGATCAAGTGCAAACTATTCAAGCGCTTAAAGTCAGACGAAAGATGCGCAGAATTGAGTCGGATGTTGAAGAGAAGAGATTGATAATCACAATTGAAAGCACAATCCATCATCCACATCAACTTTACTACCTTGAATCAATTCTGCTCAAAAAGGAAGAATAATAATAATACAAAAGAGAATTTACCAAACAATAGATCCATCCGCAACGAAAAGAAAGCAAAAAATTCAAATTATTCTTTAACCAATCAACCACTACAGAAAATGGCTGGGTATAATCAAAGAACCAATAAAGCTACTAATATCACAGGTAAGATAATATAAATCACCGTACAAGATATACAACATTTATTAAATTCAATCTTTATTATTACAGTTCCAGATGTTGGTAGGCAGGTTGGTATGATCATTGAAAGTTTAGGAGGAAATGATGGACTTTCATACTCCTTCAGCTCGCTAACCCACTGAATCAAATAAGGTCAACATTAAAAACAAGATGAACAAGCTCAATAAAGTTTGTGATCTACAAAATGAGCATAATACAAATCCAAAACAAAACCCAAATGCTATACCACTCCAAACAACTCGTGAAACACCACAAGCAGTAGCAAAGTCATTATCATCAAATTCATTACTTCCTCAAAACACAACTTAAACTCACCCCAACACAAAACAGCGAATGATTTCATACCCACCGCAATTAATCTACCAATTAGATATGGAGTTCAATACCCTCGGTGATGGATGAAGAAGACAAAATCAGTTAACGTCAGAACAAATAATCTATTGACTCCATTTCCCACAATAAAGAACGGGAGTGAATATAACAATGATGAGAATACGTAATTTAGGTAAGGTAACTTGCTTTATTGTCAGACAGTTTTAATTTGATTTACAAACTGTTTTCCAACCAATGACATACACACGACTATAAAATATTAAATAAATAAATATTATATAAATAAATAATATTTCCCAAGTCAACAATAAGTCACCAATGAAACCAATAAAATACAGACAGATGTAGCAAACGAGAATGAAAATACCACAGCTCGCTCTATAATCATACCCAACTATCCAAAAATGTCAAATAAATACGATTTGGAGATTGGCAATTCTACAAAATGAGACAATCAACACGACAATTCAAATGAAGATTGCAGTTAATCTATCACATCATCAAACGCTTCCTTACTGCTTCATGCTTAATTTCTACTACCGAAACTGCAAGAATGTAATTTCTACAGCAAACCACCCAGTTTCTTCAGGTAGATACAAACAAGAAGACGGTTTCAAATAAATTCGAAGTAAATTATGTTCCTTTTTCTTCTAGCTAGGATTTCTGCTTGTCCAGAACCAAATGCGGGCTGTTATGACTGCATCAGATCTAACTGTTATTATGTAATGACTAGAAATTGTGATTTTTCCATTCAACCTCCTCTACAACAAAACTTCAGCCAAATGATACCACCGGAAGGGGACTGTGGTGGTCTTCCATCACCAACATCCTCACCATCGTTGCCCACCAGCACAGAAACAACAACAACAATCTCAACTCTGCCGAAATCAGATTCAACTGCAGTTGTAGGTTGGTTGACTTTTGCATGCAATTTGCTGATTTTAACAATATTAATTGTACTCGTGTATTTCATTAAAAAAATACAAACACAAAATGTATCAGAAGAGAAGAGTATTCCCTTAAATAGATTTGACATGCAAAGTTTGTAGAACTAAGATATTTTTATTATTTATTTTTAAATTTAAAAATGTTGCCATATAAACGTTATTCGTAAAAATCTTCAAATCATAAAATGTTCAATTCTTTTTTTAAACATGCCTCGCGGGAGACTAGCTCGTAGGCATATACATACAGGAACACCGCGCTCCGTACCAGAAGGATTGATAAAGGTTGACGTTGATTGATAGGTTGACTGTTATAATGTATATATAATAATTACCTCTGTATTTAACAATCAAGCATCCACGTGGCAGACGGATTTTCAATTTAGTAAAATTCAGTAGAGATTAGTTTGTAATGGGCTTCAGTTTAATTCACTTCAGTGTGGCACTTTAATTCAGTTTTACGTTCATTTATAGTTAAATAATATTCAGTTCAGTTCAAATTAGTTTGTATAATAGATTATTCAGTTTATAGGTAGACTTCGATTAAGTTAATTATGCAACTCAATTGGACCAAGTTGATTGAAAGCCAATACTGCAACTGACAAAAGTTGTAGTGTAAAGCAAGGCAATGCAAGGGATGAAAGCCATCATACATGGTACACGCTGCCTGTACCTTGATGCATGGTTGAAGCCAGGGAGAGAAGCATGGTTAAGCCTACAACGCTCTTTCCCTCCATCCTTGTCCCACCCAACAAACTGGGGCAGTGGGCCTGCTTACCACGTCTCAGCTTTCCCTTCCACACCGATCAATAATGGGAGGGGGAAGCTTATCATTCAACTTACCCGAGGAGGAGGTGTGGCTTGTCGTTTAGCATGGTTGCTTACGACAAAGCCCCTCCTCCTTGCCCTCCAGTGCCGGTACTATAATAAATCATTCGTCAACCTAAAACATATTAGCTCACAGTTTAATTGTTCTACGAACGATTGGAGTACCTTCACATCGTCAAAAAAGATGATAGTATTCGCGGCCTTTTTTAGACGGTCAAAAAGTGTTTTAACACATTTTTCGGATTCGGCTTGAAACTTTGACCTTAACTGGCTTGCAGAGCAGCTATAGAAAGGGTAACTCCTAACTCTCTTTGCGTATCTTGCCATGGCTTTTGCAATTAATGTTTTTGCATTACCTGGTACAATTTAATTAGAATGAATGCCTTTATGTTATTATTCGTAATGTGCAAATTTACCTGGAAGTCCATAGAAAACTTGATTGGGGTGTTACGACATATTTGAATGCGTTCGAAAAATAAATTGGCCTGTCAATCCGATTCTTAATAGTACCAATTGCTTCATTAGCATCAGCGATATGAGTCAAACGATATGGGTTATTTGAAGAGCGCATGCAACCTTTGATAAAGTCAATGACAACCTGTGGAGGGGATGGAATTTCTGGTTCTGCCGACTCCTTTGGAAGTCCTTCGTTAAAAATGGTGTCAGCGTCGTTGTTCTTTAAAGAGATTTAATAAGCTAATATATTTATGAGACTTCATGGAATTTAATTATTACATACTAGGTTGTCGGGTACAACAAATTGATAAAGGAGTTCCGTGAGTTCCAATAACGTGTGTGTGCTTTCTAAATAGTTTGTATCGGGAATGAAATGCAAGGCCCTGTCGAGCATTGCCTCCGGTGACTGTAATAATTCAACTAAAAGAACTGTGGAAATGCTAATTGAAAATGCTAATTTTTGATAAATGGCTTTCCACATATAAAATGTCGTTCTCGAAACGTTGTTGAAAGTAATTTCATATATTTTTTACAGCCAAATGAATTTATGTGGCGCAAGTACGATGTAGGTGAATGAAGCCCCTTTAGAAAAATATGGACAAATCCGTGCTCCCAGTTCGAGGGACTGGGAGTAAACTTCAGATGATCACGGAGTGGTCATCGGATTGCTCCCAGTTCAGTTGCACCGATTAACATACTGGGTGCACCGACTGGGAGAGCTAACTTCCGATGACCGTGTGGCCGTTGGATGTTTGCTCCCAGTGGACTTGCTGATACTTGACTGGGTGTGTCCCACTCGAGTGGGACACACCCAGTCATTACTTGCTCCGACTTGGAGTGGGAGCAAACTTCAAGGATAAAATTTCGGGTAAATTGTTTATGCTTGACAGATGCGAAGATGCATATTACCCATGCGAGCATGTTAGCAGATTAGAGTGGAGTTGGTTCAACGACAATGGTTTTTTAATGTTGACTTAACAATAACGCCAGTAATCATGATCAATGACTTAATACTGCTTTACACGTAGTCCAACGACATACATGTTTTGTTGGATCGTGTGTAATACATGCTTTCCTTTCCATGCCTCCTTTCCTTGTGTGGACTTCACATAAAATGCGGTGTGGTGTGACACCGTTGCAATAATTCACATAAAATATAAAAAAATTCAAATAAAATATTGTTGCAAAACTACGTAAATTAGAATTAGTGGAATGTATTAATTATTTTTGGAAATTCAAATTGTTGGTAATAAAAGTAAACTATCTCGTTGTTTTGTACTATCATTAGCATGGTTCATGTAAAAATAATAATACGGAAAAGGTATTCGTGACGGATGATCATTCTAAACTATAATAATGCATAATGTGGAGAGACAAGGATTACATACTCATCCATACCTCAAAAGCATTATGGCATATTATT
>JAQFZJ010000992.1:0-13968 GCA_034695645.1 Folsomia fimetaria
TTCATAATACGTGACTCTTTGTATTGTAAAAGTATGATGTTGACGTCAAGCGTAACAAGGTTTTTCGTAAACCAAGCCTGATGATAATAAATAATAATAATAATATATATGCATTTAGTGCATTATCTAAATACTAGTCACATAATCTATAAAAAATTCCGTGTAAAAATCACAGCTGAACAAACTGTGTCAAGTTAAAGTGGGAATCGCCATTACTCGCCTTGTATTTACATGGCACTCGCGACCGTCCACCCGTCCACTTATTCAAACCTCAGATTTTTAAAATTTCTACACGTCACTTTCACGCTTAGCGTAACTCAACGAGGAACAATAATAACTCACATTTTAAAATTGAACTCTCATTAGGTGTAAAGGCCCAGTCACACGGCATACTTAAACAAAACTGTTTGAGACAAAATTGACTCAAACACCGTTCACACCAACCAAACCATGTCTCAAACAACTTTGTGGAGAAAATTTTTTTTACTCAAACAAAATTCGTTTCATCGGCCACACCAAACTTGTTTGAGTACAATTTTACCTAACAAACCTGAGTTTGAACTGGTGCAAACTCTTTTTGTGTTTGAGTAAAGCTGTATGCATAAAGTTTTGGTGTGAACAGACGATTTATTTTGTGTTTGAGTAAAAATTTACTAAGAAAAACTGGTTCAGAAGTCCGTGTGACTGCGCCTTAAGTACATGCAAATCAAGCATAATATTTGAACATAAATATTTGCGAGTTCCATCTGGTCAAATAATATAAAGCGAATTAATTTCTAGCCAACCAGCACTGACTCACAGGTACCAATAATTTTAGCCATTGGACTGAAAATTCTATGACCGCAAGAAACCCATTATTTACAATTTATTCTGACTTGAACATGTGACGACGGGTATCGAGGATAGAACTGTGGAGAGGTTGTAGAGTGAGAGTGTACGGAGCCGATATGTGAACTACTGCCGTATATATATACGAGGCGAGAAATTGCCATGCTTGTCCACTTTGACCTGTCACAGTTTGGTCAAATGTGATTTTTGCACGGAAATTTTTATAGATTAGGTGACTATAGTATTAGATAATGCCCTAAATGTATATATTCACAACTTCCAACTAGGGTCGCAGTCGAGAAGTATAGTTAGTTAATAATAATCAATCAAACGATGGATCTCAGGTATCTACCTACATAACTTATTTGTCATGACAATTCTTGCGATTCCAGTTAATACTTTAATGGCTATTGTTGAGTAAATGTTTGCTTCTTTTGTTGGATAATTTTACTAACAACCTTTATTGTAATCAATTTTCTCGAGCGACAATTCCACAACTAGGATGTGTTGCTATTATTTTCAAAATTATATGTAAAATTTTAATATTCGTACTAAATCAAACAATTTATACATTTCAATAAGCTTCATCCAGGCTGAATTTATTCAGCCTTTCGGCGGATTTGTGTATCAGTTACGCTAACCGTAATCTGTAAAACGTTTACAAAACCGTATTATTATGGTCACTACGTCTTCTCGATCTTACCTTTTGGTACTTGTTTCTCAGAAGGAAATAGAATATACCCAAAAGCAGCAATACAACACTGATCATCAATAGAAACCAGGGTTTTGAAAAAATTGTCGATTTGTGACGCAGTGTCCATTCCTGAAGTATAATATCCGCCGCCTTCTCCCCAATCATCATAGTTGCCACATTTATATTAACGTTTGGAATATCTGGCATTATGGAGGCATCTGCAATCCTTAACTTTGCAATACCGCGAACCCTGAATTTATGAAAATTCAGAATTAAACCTGTATTTGTGATAAGGTATTTAGCTTGACAAACAAACTTTAATTTAGAATCAACAACTGCCATTTGGTCGTCAGCAGTACCCATCTTGCAAGAAGAGGTAGGATGATGCATTTTACCTTTACATAAGAAAAACATACATCTTTTTATGAATGCCTTGACATCAGGAGATGCGTCGGGTCGTTTATACTAACTTGTCACTTGGCGCATATAACACTCATAATATTCATCGGATTTCAGTTGAAATTTTTCACACCCTGGAAATTTGTTTCGAATTAACGATGTATTATACTTCTTGAAAGCATCCGTCTCTTCATACACCTTCACTAGAAACTTGAACCCTAGAAACAATTCAAAGTCAAACGCCAACTTTTATGCAAGGTTGTGCATTTGTGTTTAATCTAATTACCTTCCACCATTTCCTCCACATCGCTCGGATCAGAAAACATGTTGGGGTCAATTAGCGGTGTGTCCCTTGGATTATTTGACCTCAGTCTCACAGTTCCCTTACTTTTAGGATCTCTCCCCAAAAACATCATGGCCCACATCAAATCCTGTTGCTCTCCCACTCCTTTCATATATTTCTCACAAATCCCTTCTTTCAATCCCGGCCCAAGGATTTCACAACCATTGCCGCCAACGGGCATATGGTGATAAATAATATTTGGCCAATTATCTGGCTTTCCTTTTGTCCTGAAGAGACCATGAGCTTGAAGTTGGTTCCAACCGTAGGGCCCAGATCCATCTTTTATGTAATTGACAGCAGCAGAGTTATCAAGATCCCTGGTATGGATGAAGGATACTGGCTTGTTTAACAAGAAGGGTCCAACTGTTGAGGCTACGTGATCCAATAAGTTTTCGCCAACTCCGGGCAAATCGAGTTTAGCCTCAATCTAAAAAGTTATATAATCATCTTGTCTAAATGTTTCCTTTTCTTTTGTTAATTGTATCACCTTACCCCAACAGATTTCAAATGCGCGGCAGGTCCAATTCCAGACAACATTAAAAGTTGTGGTGTGCTGTACGTTCCCCCCGAAATTATAATTTCATTTTTCGCTTTCAGCGTGAATACTTTTCCATGTCGGGTAAAAGTCACGCTTACGGCGGCGTTGTTTTCTTCGTTAAGATTTATCTTTGTGACGTGCGCGTATCTCACAATTTTTAAATTCTTCCTTTTCTCAGCTTGTTTCAAGTACCCGTGGTAAACTTCCCAACGCTTTCCATTTAATCCGGATACATCCCCGGCTGCAAAAGCTGTAAATAAAAGCGGGTATTGCAATTTAATTATATTTATGAGTTTGCTACATTTGTATAATCCTATATTTCAATTACAAGAAGTTTGGGCTGCATCTGGATCCACGTACGGATACCCGAGTTCAACTCCTGCCGCAATCCATTCGTCCTTCAAGAGATAATAAGTTTGACTAGATACATGAATTGGCCCAGAATTTCCATGGTGCTCCGATTCTTTACAAAGCGCAAATAAATTCAAAACTACCGAAAAAATTAATAAAATAAATTACCGACTTTTTTCAAATGACCCATTATATGTCTCAAGTTTCCTAAAGAATGGCAACAGTCGGGCATAACTCCATTCTTCGTCTTTCGTTAGTTTAGCCCAATTATCGTAATCCAGAGGATTACCGCGCCAGTATACCATCCCATTTAAATTGGAGGTTCCACCTAATGATTTCCCGCGTGGTTGTGGAAGGGCCTGAAATGTGCAAGATAAGTGTGCAAATACTGCAGAAATATATCTCAAACATGACAATATTTATGAATTATGAATGATATTATTATGTTTTACATTGTTTATGTAGGCCTTTGCCGCATATTTTTGCGGAACTGTCGAAAACAACCAATCAGATTGAGAATGGCCAATATTATTCGCCCAGAGAAATGGGATGTCGTTAATTGGTAGTGGGTCACCTCCCGCTTCAAGGAGTAAAACTGCAATGCCGACAATACAAATTTTAAGGTCTATAACATACAGTAATATTGCGGTTGTTAATTCGCAACCTTTAATCTCTTCATTTTCCGCTAATCTGCTCGCCAAGATACCGCCTGCTGAGCCGGATCCCACTAAACAAAGAATTAGCATTTATTACTTTTGATAATAATTTGAATAATTTAAGCTGCTATAGTTTTATGTTAATAGGAATGATATAACAAGTTATAATTCTTATTTCACCAATAATATAGTCAAACTCCTCATCAATCCATCTTTGTTTGAGTTTCTTGTCGGCTTCTAAGTTTAATGCGGAATAAAACAAAGTGTAGTTTGCGACCAATGCTATTAAGACGGATGGCGAATTTCCATTATGAAGCAACTCTGTTAAGGAGCTATCCATTTTATTTGTGTTTATTTGTACGAATTTTAGTTGTGTTCGTATTAAAGCTAAATGAAGGCTTAGGTTTGGATGTTAAAACAACTTGTATTCAGTCATGCCCAACTCTCTAATCTCAAATAACTTTCTTATTCACATCTGGCATCTCATTAGACAAGTATTATGCGCATTAGATTGAGTAATAATTGGCAAAGTCCATGATCGCGTGATTCGCTTTATGCATATGCTGACCTAACAGAGACAGTCATTATAGTAATGATGATGGTGGTGGTTAGTTTAAGCGTTCTTGTCTTACACTGTTACACTGCTAACTTATACGTGTCCACTACATATTAAAATTAATGAATGATAACCAAGCAGTAATTATGTGTTGCATAAAGAGCATTCATAACTATTTGTGTTGAAATCATACATACATATATACACATCATTATCATCGTATTGTTTGAACTCGAGTCGACCTGTGTACATTCGTTGAGGGTGATTGGTTTTAAATGTGTCATACCACTGGTCTGCCACAGTCTCATTCAGTTGGTACACATTTTGTACATACTTTGATACATGGTGAAATACTGTATGACCAATTATTTATTTATGTACGTCAAATAGATAAGACAAATGATATTTATTTTTTCATTAATAAATTTCTATGACATACTCAATCAATTACCCGCATTTGTATTAATCCATTCCAAAAAGTATGAAATCTGCGTCAGCACGCTCGGCTTATTCGGTAAAGCACACCCTTCCAGGGCACCCCAACAAACCAATCCAACCAAAGGACCCCCATCAATCTCCACCACTGGACTTCCGGCATCACCTAAGTTAAAGTGTGTTAAGAAATAAGATTAAAATCATCAATTATATGTAGGTTAATAATTAAGTGATATTAATATTCTTATTTAAATCTTATGTTACTTGTGGAAACCAGTCATTTAATTGTACTGATCAAGGAATAAAATTTAATAAATCACTACAAACAAACAAACCATAGCAAGCTTCTTTTCCTCCTTCCAAGGGACCCACGCAGAGCATCGACCTATCCACATAATAGTCGGGGTGCATGTAAGTACAGTTCTGGTCGTCAACCATTGGTACTTGAATATATTGGAGGACATCGGCCATCGTACCATCCTGGTTGATAGCGCCCCATCCCGTCACAAACATTTCGGTTGTAGGTTCCCTTGACGCAAGAGGCAGTTGGGCGGGTTGTACAAATTCATTATAGGTCAAATTTGATGCAAGGTGAAGGAGTGCTATGTCGTTAGTACTTGTGACCCAATCATAATCTTCGTGAAGGTCTTTTCTTCGAATGTCGCGGATTTGTTCATTTTCATCGACTTGGTCGCGATGATGCTTTCCAGCAATGATTTCTAGGGAGTTGGGTTGAAAGGATTCGACACAGTGGGCGACAGTTAGGATTAGGTCTTCGCGTATGATCGCGCCGCCACACCATGGTAGCCCATTATTTTTCAGGCGGATCATTACATGGTGAGGAAACTGGCCGATGGCGGCGTCTTCGCCTCCGACGACTTTGCCTTCGCGTGACCGTGGAGCGGGAATGGCTGCGGGTGAAGAAATTCAAATTAGAATTTGAGAAAAAAGTATTTACATTACTATTTTGTAGTTACCAAATACTGATGTCACAGCAAGAAGGTAGAAGATTGTGAAATATTTCTGCATTTTAAATAATTTTGTAAGGTTGATACGGCTGGATCAATTGGAAGGTTAAAACTGGATGGTTGTATACCGGAGAGATGAGTTTATATATATCCGAACCCAATAATCCACACGCGCAATGGACTCATAGTCCAGATCAAAATAATAATTGTGATCAATAATCAATGAATGATTACAAGTGACACAACACACCTCATGATTGAAGTTTAAAGGTTGGCATGAGGTTGCTCAATAACATGAAGCAAAGCATCATCAAGGTGGAATGAGATAATTTTATTACCTTCAATACATTAATTTTTTAATATTTTACAATAATTTACAATATATGATTTATTTAAATATATCAACCCGAATTGATTGTGATTTTCTATTTGTCTAGGATTAATGATCGAAATTATGAATTTTAATTGCTTATTATACTGAATTTATTTTAATTAGGGAACTTTTTTGCTTTATTTAATATTAAATTCTGCTTAAGTATACAAAATCTTTGTAGCTGCTTCATTACCTCATATTCGTTCTCAAAAAGAAAAATAAATACAAATTGATATACAAAAATATAAAATCGACTTTATTCAATGCCAATTTTTTTAATACTACTGTCATGTACCCATTCACATTCACTTTGTATTAATTGAATGAATCAATACGGTTGACGGTTGTACTCAAATGGTGCCAGTACAAATCCTGAGTGCAATTTGTTTGGATGATTATCACTTTGGCTCGTAGATTGTGCAGATATATTGTCAGAATTATGCTATCCAGAAAGTACGAACAATTGTGTCCAACAGTGAATAAGTATCTGTCACCTACCCATTCCCTTTATCAGTACGCGTATCCTCTACAAATGTATGTATAAATTGGTAGCTCTAAACCTACCTATGCTATACATAGGCCAATATACAACATTTGTAAATTATGTCAGTACATATTTTTTGTAATTAAGGATTGTCTCGGTCTCATGTTTAGATTCAATCCATTCATTCCATTCATACCTCCAACCAATTAGATTTCGATTTCAGCGGATGTTACAGATTAAATACAAACAGGTCGACTTACACTTTTCCCGAGCGGACTATGACATTAATTAAATTAAGATGCATGCGTGTCGTATGTCATTTTGTGCGTATTGTAGTCATGAATATCAATCTGGATTACATATACATGTCCATGCATTTGGTTTGTTGAACCACAAATATGAATAATTCTAATTGCCACCTGCTTTTACTGCTTAATTGTTCATAATTATATCGGTATATTTCTCTTGGGTTAGGAACACATTATCTTCAATAAGTATCGACGGCTGCTAGTTCCTTGGTGTGTAATAATTTTATAAAAAATCTCGCAATGGATACACCATTGACAGGTTTACTCGAAAACGGGAATTCCAATTCCTTTCTTTACTCTTTAATCACTAACTTAACTGTATTTTATGCCGCGAGAAATTTAGAATTTGACAAAATTACTAGATCAAATTCTTTGCATGCGGAGGAATATGATTACGTTGTTGGTAAGACAGCTTATTCCATTTACGCATTTATGCATATGCATTACTTCCGACTTCAAGTTTAGCATTTCCTTTATAGTTGGCGCTGGTTCTGCGGGTGGCATTGTTGCAAGCAGACTTTCGGAAGTTGAAAATATTTCCGGTATGTTAATAACCGGATTTTATGGTATTTTTTATGGTATTCCTTTTGACATGTTTTTTAAAATCTACCATCTCCAGTCCTTCTACTTGAAGCCGGTGGGGACCCTTTGCTCGTAAATGAAGTACCCTTCTTCTGGCTGGAGAATGTAGGTCATCCAGAAACGGATTGGATGTTTGCAACTGTTCCGCAAAAATATGGGGCAATGGCATATCCAAATAATGTAATAGAAAAAAATTATACTGGTCTCAAATTCCTCTTTATGCGAATTTTCTGCTTCATGATATTTAGACAATTCCTCAACCACGTGGTAAATCACTTGGTGGAACGTCGAATTTAAATGCGATGGCGTTTTGGCGCGGAAATCCTCGAGATTATGACAATTGGGCTAAACTAACGAAAGATGATCAGTGGAGTTATGACAAACTGTTACCATTCTTTAAAAAATTGGAATCTTATGATGGGTCTTTTGCGAAAGGTGTGCTAAAAATTAGTACATGTTCGTCGACGGATGCAAATTATTATTTACACAGATCCAGAATACCATGGGGAAGATGGACCAATTCATGTCACCCGCCAAACATACCAACCACTTGGCAAGGAATGGATTGCTGCCGGACTTGAGCTAGGTTTTCCTTACGTGGACCCGGATGCACGTCAAACATCAAGTTCCTAATTTTCTTAAATTATGCAAATTGATATTATTCTATTCAGCATAATCTTACTTCTTCTTAACAGCATTTATTCCAGTGGAAGTCTCAGGACTGCAAGGAAGACGGTGGGAAGTGTACAAAGCATATTTGGAGCATGCGCAAACCAGAAAGAATTTAGACATACTGCGATACGCGCATGTAACCAAAATAAATTTGAACAGTGGCAACGACGAAGCTGAAAGCGTTACATATATTCGGCATGGAGAAACATTTACCGTAAATGCGAAGCGGGAGATTATAATTTCTGCTGGAACGTATTGCACACCACAGCTCCTAATGCTGTCAGGAATTGGGCCTCCCGCGCATTTAGCTTCTGTTGGGGTAATATGAGAATCGTTACTTGTCTGTAATGTGCATTTCAAAATCTGACGCGTATTTGTTTTAGATTGAAACAAAAGTCGATTTACCCGGAGTTGGTGAAAACTATTTGGACCACGTTGTCTCAACAATTGGACCATTTCTACTAAACGATTCTGTATCATTCGTAGAAACTCGAGACTTGAATTATGCCGCTGCTCTCGAATATATAACAAATGGAACGGGACCATTCAGTTGGAATTTACTTGAGGGCAATGGCCTCTACAGCACAAGTGGAGTAAAGGATTGGCCGAATATCGCGTATCATCATATGCCAATCGGTGGTAATGGGTGTGCACTCCTCGGTCCCTTGAAAGAAGGAATTTGTGAGAAATATATGGTTGGAGTTCCCCCAGAACAGGACGGCGTATGGGCGATCATGTTTTTGGGAAGAGATCCTAAAAGCAGGGGCACCGTGAGATTAAGATCAAATGACCACTTTGACCCGCCATTAATTGATCCAAACGTTTTCTCAGATAGGCAAGATGTTAAAGACATGGTCGAAGGTGTGTGTTTGGTGAATAACTCTTTTGATAAGAAATTTCTATAATATATTTGAAAGGTTTCAAATTCATCATAAACCTTTACGAGAGCACAGACGCCTTCAAAAAATACAATTGCTCCTTAATTCAAAACAAGTTTCCAGGGTGTGAGTCATTTGATTTGAGGTCGGATGAATATTATGAATGCTATTTACAACATGTGACACGTATGTTGACATAATTTCTAATTTTTAAGTAGTTAGTCTTAATTACATTTATATAACCACAATATCTGCATCAATTTTAGGAACAATGTATCATCCATCGTCAACGTGTAAAATGGGATCGAATGAAGATCCTATGGCAGTTGTGGATTCAAATCTGAGGTGTTGTCGAAACAAACTTGCAATATTGTATATATATAAAAATTCAGATTTATTGATTTGAAATTTAAAATTTTAGAGTTCGCGGTGTTGCAAGATTACGAATAGCAGACGCCTCAATAATGCCCGAGATTCCAAACGTTAATATTAATCCTGCCAGCATGATGATTGGAGAAAAGGCGGCAGATCTCATCCTGCAAGACTGGCAGAGTTTCCAACCCGCTTTGCATATGACAAGTTATTACTATTATTTTATTATGGCCATATTTTCAGTCTTAGCTGCCATGATATGGGCATTATCGAAATCTTTTAAAATCACGGGTGCCTCCAAATTTGAAACACAAATGGTAAAAATATTGAAATAATAATTATGCATTTCTTTCGGAAGTATATTCAATTAGTTTTGTTAATATGTAGATGGCTAGGTGGATAAAAATGCCACGGCAAAAAGAAGACTGCATGTAATAATATATGGTAGGAAGACGCCGTCTAGGAGTGAAAAGCAGAGAAATCTGATCTCTGTCGACGTAAAACAGCAAGCATTTTAGCATTTTAGCATTTTAGCATGGAGATTGGATCCCACATAAAAAATAAAAGTGACAGCAATGTGCCCATTTAAAATTGAAAAAGTGGCTCATTGCAGGATTCTCTCCATTAAAAGCATTTGGTTTACCAATCTTGTCAAATTCTAAATTTTTCGCGGCATAAACTACAGTTCACTTCAGCACCGGGTGGTGCAAATTTGTGTTATTCCGTTACTAATAACTACAATCGTTTATTGTATTCAACATTAATATTTAGGATTTTAAGGCATTTAGGATACACTACATCCTTCATATAATTATCATGTTTTGCTAAACTTTACTTGGTTTCTCGTCGAACACTGGACTGCAGAGTAATAATATCCCATTGGATTATAGGACATTCCGTAATAAGGAAATTGATAATGCGGTGACTCTATATTACAAATATACTGTATTTTGAGAAAAGTGGTGGTGATAAAAAAGTGAAAACTATGGATGGTAATGTAATAATATTATACTATGTTTGCAATCTATTGAGACGTAAATACCTGCCCAAGGTACATGGCTTACAAGAGCATGTTAGACCGCAATCAATTCATTCACGTGCTCTTTTTCGGCGTTTGTGTCAAATGCCATGCAAGAGTCGTTAGATTATATGAATGTATTCATACATAGCCAGCCATTTCATGAACTATTCAAAGTTCAATGTGCTAAAAGTTTTATCTGGAAGTCATTCCTTGGTTGAGGAGCTCAAGAGGGAAACGAATCATATCACATATGCACGGATTATATGCACGGATTATACATTGTCTGTCAAACTGCATCGTAATCTGTCTTGCAGTAAATAATTTATTGCAAAATGCCTTTCACTATTATACCAATAACGGATGAGTGTAGAATAGACGTCAAGACAACTTAAATTCGTATTATCATATTTGTTTTAACTGAATTTACATAAAAGCATGTTTTTTACTTCTTTTTATGTTTGACAACAAAAATATTGCTGTGCCTGAAAAGTGAGGCTTCCAATACCCGGGATATTTGCTGTCCGCTCACACTGCCTCGGGGGTGTTGGGTCATTCAACTCATACCATGTGACCGCAGTGTCGTTTCGCGCCCCAATATTTTCACACCTTGTTCCGCATTCCTGATATCCACAGTCTGGGGTGCAACAGTAATCCTTCTTTTGCCAGAATCCGCCACAACTTCGACGATCAAATCGCACCCAACGACCAGATCCACTCGTTGCCTCAGTGCCACATCGACCCGTGTATCCACAGCCGGACCAAGCACAACTGCCACCTATCAATAAATTACAAAATTGGGGGTTTTTCTTAGAATTTTAGGTTCCGATATTATTTGTAGTTACTTATTTTATTTATGTTATTTGTAGTTATTTGTATTATTTGTATTTGTAGTTATTATTTGTATGATTGATATACCATTTGCTTCGTTAAGGAACCACCCACCCAAAAAAAGGGTTAAAAGTAAATAAATTCTGATATTAGACATGTCTAAGGTTGTTAGAATGTTTTACTGAAGGGTAAACCATACGAATTTATACACGAAAATTATATTTGCATGTCGATGATATTTTAAATAACAAAGCATGTGCCATATTTGACGCATTGTCGAAAGACGTACAACAACAACAAGACGTAATTTAAAACACAGATGTCAGAGGGTGCACTTTTCAACGAAAAGGTAAACTGGTTCTGGAAATACTGATGTAAATATATTTGCTACACAATCAGGGTAAATTCAACAACTAAATTGTCATGACAAATTAGTTGACAAAACAAATATAACAAAAAACAAGGATTTATATTGGTATGTACACCGTACAAATTTATATAATGCTACGGGATTAGTCAAAAGTATTCTCCCTATATCTAGAGAGAGACCTTCCGCTGCAGACATTATCATTTCATTGCGTTGAGAATATTCAGCGAGTGTCCACAATGTAATCGTAAAATAACCCCTCCTACGGAATACCCGAATCAGGGAAATCAATTGATTTACCTTTTAAACAAAAAAAGCATTTAAGAATCATTGACATGTATTAGTAATTACCTATTAATAATTAGTATATGGTATGGTATAATATGTATGAAACTAGCACAACAACCCACCTCCGTCGTTGATTTCTAGAGCAAAATATACAACCAGAACAAAAAAACAAAACGTACCTAAATAAAACAAAAAACCCAACCCACGCTTTAAGGCCAGTGACCGATTTGTTGAACGCAGGACAAATTCCTACTACTTTAAAGGTTTCAAATATTTGCAAACATGATGAGTAGTGTTAAAACTGAGATTTACAGTTATAGGTAATCACACAGATAATGCAATCGGTTCCAAATGTATACTTGAGTTGAGTAGTATTGGTAGTTCAGTAACCCTCAATAATCATTGGCGCCTCTGTCGCCCATAATTTCGAGACGAGTCTGACCCTGACCGACTTTTAATTGGAGCGGTTCAAGTAGAAGAAAATGCGGTGTAGAATCTGTAATTTGTTGTGAATTGATTTGTAATGGTGTTTAAGAGTGAATTTTCTTCAGCAGGATTCTGTAACCCTGCCGATTGGTTTTCAAATGCCTCGGCCACCAAAGACTGAATGATTTTCGCAATTTTATAAATTTTACAGTAATACTACGAATGAGAAAGTAGGAATAATTATGATAGGACAAAGACTTGCTTCAGTTGAAAGTAGTCTGGCTTTTATTTACTTCCCCGCTTCGGTATGTTTGTAAGCGGTGGAATTTGTCAGATGAAAATAAAAGGAGCCGAATGTTGAACTAGATGTAAAAGATAGTATTTGAAGTTTAGAATGTTTCCTTTCCAAATGCGTGGACCCTTTTCCACCCACTCAATTTTTTATATGGCATTTAACCTAACTAAATGCTTATAAATATCCTAGCGGTTAAATGTTTCTTAAATCCGGTATACATTCCCAAAAATGGCTCAAGTAGTTATAACCTAAAATTGAATAGTAAATGGAATAAATACCCCGTAAAACCAAGTTTCATAAAGACTCACATTTATATGCATTTGTCCCGCCTACTTATTTCTAAACTGAAAGTATGTTCAAGTGAATATTATGATCTTCTGTAACATCTGTAATTAGCCAAGTAAAATTAAAGATTTGTAACCTTAAGTGATGCAATGAAGAGTTAAGAAATAAAATTCAATCACATCATAGCATACGGTTATAACATAATGCAATTTGCATCACCGCGAGCAGGAGTGGTTGGCTGCTAACATTATTTCAATTATTTTTTATCATTTAGAGTCCGATGGTTTCATCACTTGATCATTTAATAATATTACTGATCTGTAATTTTCAAAATTCAAAATTGCGTTAAAATTGCGCTTTTCCCAGAAACGCGAAATTCTGCACAAATCTTGAACTTGAGTTGTTGCGTTCGCATTGGTCGATTTGTTTTTAAGCGAAATTAAGCTGTCAATTTACTTTGAAAAACGATCCTCTCCTCAGACTGTTTGATTGGAGAGAAGTTTAACGATTATACTTATACATATTTCTACCATCATTACTACAAATACAATTCATCATTCATCTAATGTCTACTGATACATCTTACTTAAACTAATTATTCCTACCTGAACTATTCACTTATTTTTTTGTATACGTAACTTATCTCTAAAAAAACAAATCTTTTGCATACTCAACTCGGGAGTTAGTTTGCGAATGGGAAGCTTTGAGATGAGACAGGCATAGAAAATCCCGTACCAACTCGTGCACACCTCACACCTGTTGTCACTCGACTCTTCTGTTTTGTTGTTGCTCGGATTCGGAGACTCTGATTTTAATTGTAAAGCTGTATATTATACGTAACAATTAAGGTAAGTAAATAATATTATTCTGGTAGTGGAGGTGCTTCTAAGTTTACACTAATTTATTTTTTCTTGTAATCAGGAAGCGAAGATTTTGGTTGCTGAACAGGCGAATCGACAACCGAGGAAGATGGCAGAACAATTAACCAAAACAATCGGTAAGACGAATTATTTCTGCAATT
>JAQFZJ010000993.1:0-13967 GCA_034695645.1 Folsomia fimetaria
ATCGTTGTCACTGCAATGCTAATTCTATGAGCCGGACGCATCTCACACTTACACCATTAGTTTCAATAAATTCTCGAATTTTCAACAAATTTCATTTCGCACCAAAATTTACTTCCTACCACCAGTTGGAGAAAACTGGATGGGAAAAGTAATATGTATCTAGGTATATTACCTCGTCGGAGCCTTAATATATAGTACAAAAACTTAATATATAGGCGTTACGTTTGGTAATTGACCTGCATGTAAGTAAACTGTCGCAATTTGTGTACGCCGTAAAGAACGAGTTAAACTTTTTAAAATTTGATTTGTAGACTAAAACCCAAAATTGTTTTGCACATTAACTAAGACAACCTTGTGGACAATTTTAACGAATTCCGGAGTGTGTATAACTTGACAAGTAATTTCGAATATTATATTATTCGTTCATAGTGATTTAATTTGGGTAATGTAGAAATCAAATCGAAGCGAAACTAAACAACTCCATTAAAATTTAGTAATAATAAAAATAAATTGTATTCAAATTGTAGATTTGATTGAATTTGTTTAAATGACAGGCTTATAAAAATGGACAACGAAAATAAGGTTGACGCCGAGAAAGGAGAACAGAAGTTGGCGTCGCTATTTATTACGAAATTTGTAAATTTATATCTTTTCAAATTTTTTGAATATTCAGACCTTTGTGCCGTTGCAGATGTTGGTACTGCCAAGGAGACGACTGAAAACAATGGGCGGGATTGTTGGCGGTGGCATGGGTATGCGTTGCTGACTCTAATAAGTAATTAGACTATGCCTTGTACGTATGAAACCAAAATTATGCGCAGTTTAGTTTGATTGGACCTGTGTGCTTTTATGCAACGAATTGTTTTTTGTGCAAAATAATTAACTAGGTGTTATTTTAATAATTTAGGTGGTGGGATCGGCTTCCTTACGCAGTTATTTCTACACGCTTCGTTGACGGATTGTCCATCATGCATACACACGTTTTTCTTCTCTCTCTCATTCTGTCGGTGCCATTAAGAGAGAAAGAGAAGACGGATAGCAGTTTATGTTTACGAGTTTCATTTGTTTATAAAATTATTCCAGTCCTGTTAAGTATAATGAATTCAATTTAACATTAATTAAGCAGTTCACGAGTTTCATTAATTATAATTAATTTCATAAATGACAAGAGAATGGTTCAGAATGGCAAACTTATAGTATTTTACGTGTTGCACTACTTTAATAATTCAAAGGTATCACGTTTTTTAAATTACACACACATCATTAATAAACTGCTCAAGTACATGTGTAAAGAGTAGCTTCAGCATGCTTAAAATTATTTGGGGGACTGATAAAAGTGCTCTGTGCCCTATTTTGTTCAACCACACCCCCTGCATGTAGAGGGAGGTGTTGTGGCTTGTAACATCCTCTACAGTGTTGGCAGAATCAAGTTATGCAATATTCTCATTTTGCCCCATTTTGTTTAACCCCACCCCCTGCACTCAGGGGGAGGTGCTGTGGCTTGTAATGTGCTCGAAAGTGTTGCTACAGTGAAGTTTTGCAATAATCTCATTTTGCCCCATTTTGTTCAACCACATCCTCTATCTGCTGTGGGTGTGGCCCAGGACCCAAGTGTCAGTAGTAAAGTTGTAGCCCTTGACCATAGCTTTCGAATGATACCCAATATGACCCATGTTGCCATTTGAAAATATGATGACCTACGCCCTATGTCGTCAACGGTTGAACTTTCGACAAAACTGATTACTGCATGAAGATGCCTGGGACCTTAGTAGTAACTTTGCCCTCTTTCAAAATTTCGATATCTGTAGCCGTTTCCGAAATAATCGAGGTCCAGACGGACGGACAGACGGACAGACACACAAAACGTCCGCATAAGTAGCTGAAGCTACTAATAACACCATTAACATAATCATAACGTGTTCAGCTTTACAATATGGACTTTTGCATTCACTGGAGAAGCCTAAGGGACGATTATTGGGACAGATCCGGACACGAAGGGGGAAGGAGGAGAGTTCAACCAAACCGTTCACGAGTAAGTAAAGATATACCTATATCATTATAGATACACATATATACACATATAGATGTATAGCACTAGGGGGTTTTAGAGGGAAACTTCACTCAGTTTTGGTGAGGGACAGGAATAACATACGTTAGTAAAACGTATGTGGATAGATGTAGTCTCAAAATTTAATCACATTCGCCTTCATTCAATTGTTACGACGGAGACGATCAAGATCTCGATAAAATCTTTCTAGAGTAGACAGTCTGCGGGTTTCACTAATTTTTTGTCAGAAAGCTAGGATTGACTTTTGAATTAGTTTCGATTTTTATAGATAACTGTTTACACAGGATGGCGTTATCGAAAGGCGAGAGGCAGGCAATCAACGAGTTGACGACAGATCTAAATAATGAGAACAAATACGTGTCAATTGCCTGGAGAGAAATGGCTGAAAACAAGGTCAAGAAATTACAAGAAAAACTAAAAGAGGACAGGAGGACATCCTCAAACACTCCGAAAGCAGCCATTCCTCCGGTTCTCCGCACCAGTAATGTTAAGTGTTTCAGTTGTATCCCCATGATTGTATGCTAATATAGATAATTACAGAAACTCACTGCAACGATCGTCGCTACTTCCAAATCCCCCAAAACCAGCGCACCATTCAAAGCACGCTGTAGTGAAAGCCGACAAACCTCGCCAAATTCTGAACAACTCAAATATATGTGAAGGAGGATGCAGAAAATATAACGGTTAGTTTATATAATTTCTATATTAAATCAAGTATTTAATTCATGAAATCAGTTAATTAAGTTAACAAATTATTATTTCTTTTCAGACAGATATTTCTGAAAACTGTGGAAAAAGTCGAGACGGTTACAAAGGACCCAAAACGTCCACATGATGTGATCTATTTCCTCTGATTCAGATGAAGATTTCCTGCCTCCATCATCTCGATCAAAAAAGCAAAAGAATCAAAATCATCACCAACACAATGAGAACACCCCAGCAATTCTTTGGTCGACGATGGACCTGATTAACCCTGTAACGGCAATTTGCGATCGGAAGATGGTGTGAACGGTAAGTACTAAAGGTTTTTTTTGTACTATTTAAGTTTGGTTCCAATTTGTAGATAGGAAGCCAAAATTTTGGTTTTGATCGAAAGTCAGGATGCATCGATAATTTTTAGCCGAGACTATTTTTGTTTCGCTTAATACGCACTACTGATCAACTCTGCCAAAATTGGAAGGCCCACTATTTTAGGTTTTGTAGAAATTGAAAACCTAAACGGCATGTAATATCTGGGCGCAAGTTGTACCTTTTCTTTAATTCTTCAGGATAATTTTTCAAGATAATTTTTAGCCGAGACTACTTTTATTTCGCTTAATATGCAGTAGTGATCAACTCTGAAAAAAATTTGGAAAGTTTACTGTTTTGGTTTTTGTAGAAATTAAAAGCTTTAACGGAATGTAATTTATGGGCGCAAGTTGTACATTTAGTTTAATTGTTCAGGATGCAATGAAAATTATCAATTAGATTGATTGTATACATGCTAGTTAGGATATTAGCGAAAACTAAACAAAACTTTGGCGTGTTTACTTTTCTGCTTTTTCTGAAATTAATAAGAACCTTAATTCACACGTACTGATTACACTTCTTATTAATTTGAACTATTTGATTTAATTTCAGCACTGGAAGAGGACTCGGAAGATGCTGCCGGATCCCTCCAAGCCCGAAATAACTGTAAAATTTGACCGACAGATGGGCGTAAACGTTTATAAATGACAATCATTCAAACTCCCAAGATTGTATACAAAAAAGCAAGGACCGGACGGTAAGTAAATCATAAAAAATATTAAAACAATAAAAGCTTTAAACAACTTCCACATTCACAGTCGGGAATGCGTTCTTCACAATCGTAGCCGACTACTATAGCGACGTTAAAGAAGCGTGGGTTTTTCACTGCGTAGAATATGTCCCGGAGGCCAAGTATACATACTGCATTATCGTGAGAAGGCTAACAACTAAGCCAAGGGGTGCAAGGCAAGTATGACTTTAAACAATCCTGTACGAATAACCAAACGTGTATTACTTGATTGTCTTTAACGATCCTTTACAAGTATGTATTTTTGAATGTATTCAGATTGATGCCTGACGTGCTCAAGAAGTTAGAAGACAGGATTTTTCCTAAACCTAGAGCAAGGTACAGCATTCACTTACAGTTGCAAACTACTCAAAGGGATTTAAATAAAAGTGTTTTGACATTGTGACGGGAAATACTACGTGGAAGATTTGCCTGTAGATACGGAGGATGAAAAATGGATACGGATCGGAGATTCATTTAATTTTGGAACAAAGATGGGTAGAAAGGGTACGTTTCTGGGACCTGGAAAGCACACTATCAATTTAGTATGGAAGTTTTCCAATAAATCATACTCATTTTCTGTACTAGCAATTATTAAACAATTAAGAACAGCAGCAGGCATCTGGTTCCGAAGAAATCATGGAAGGAACCACACCCTTGTTCAAACAAAACTAAGGCGAATTTTTATAATAAATTCAATCTATCCAAACGAATAAAATGTTTAATTAATATGAATTGCATTGTCTCTAGTAAGGAAGAATCAGTCCTCATGTACTTCGAAACAAGTCCAATAGCAGAAAATATGGGGATGGGTGGTTGGTGGCGTCTCGATGGCACCTGGAGACATGTTCCGGAGCTGAAGATGGACCTACAGTTGAAGGGTGTGTCGCCAGGAGACCAGAGATTAATATACTATGCGGCTACGAATGGTTACAAGAAGTGCCATGGAATGGGTAAAAGTTTTTCTGGATGGTCACACACAAATGAATGGACGCGGACAACGGAACCATGGAAGATAAAACTGAATCAAAGATACGACATGTAAGCACTATTTTATAATATTAAAAAATTCAACAAGTACAATAGTGTTAATAAAATAATGTTTCATAGCGTCCCATACCCCAACGCAACTGACTTACAGAAGCAGTTGCTTCAAAATGGCCCCGATGAGACAGATAGATTCAAAATCATATACGAGTCCTCAGCAGCAGATGTTCCAGACAGGTTCAAAATTGGACTTACGAAATATCGAGAAGGATGAAAGCCCCGTCATCATCCAAGGGAAAAATCAAGCATATAGTAAAGCACTATGTTATCACTCCATGCGGGTGAGAATAACACTCTTTTTTTTCAATTTGTCCGACATCAATTAATTAATTAAATACTTCCATACAGGTTCTTAACAGAATACCTAGGACATACAATGTGCATGGAGCATGGGTTCCAACGGGATGTCCTCGAAGAACATGGTGGGACTGAGTGGTTTAACATCACATTTGAGAAAGCAAAGGACATTGTCGAACAAGCTTTAAAACTAGTTGTTCATGCGACTGAGCAACATATCTATCCTTCACCATTAAACACCGAACATGATGTAGTGGTAGACTAAATGAGTCAGTATGTCAATAATTGTCACCGAATATGATGTAGTGGTAGATTAATTAGTCAGTATGTCAATAATTGTCAGTAACATGTAGAGAACCTGAAATATTATTACATTACTCTAAACACCATATAATCATTTTAAAATAAAATAAAAATATATATAAGTAAATAACAACTGAATGGTTTCCGCACCTGAATTCCTTCGGGCCCACTCATTCCCTCAAAAATGTAATGTATTCCTTTTTTATGTGACACATAATCCAACAATAATTCAAATCCATGAAACTGACCAATGTCTCCTCTATCTCCTTTATCACCCTTCACTCCAGTCAGTCCAATGGGTCCACCGGGACCCTGTGGTCCCGATGGACCCAATCCAACCATCTCGTAGTTTTTTTCATTTCTGCAAATGTCATCTTCACACTTATCGTAACTCGTAACTGGACGAGAATAATCACTCGTTCACATTTTTAAGTTCAACTCCATCACTAGTGTAAGTAGATACAAACCAAGGCATATTAGAACATACATACATTGGTATAAATATCTATTTGTGAGTTCAGCTGGTCATATAATAAAGAGTGGATAGAACTGTGTGAGATTATAGAGTGACAGTGTATGAATGAAACGCTCCCGACTCTACGATGTAAATATTATCTCAAGCAGGGTATTCCAACCCCGGGTTTTGGGGTTTTACCGGGTTTTACTTAAATAAAACCCAGCGAGTTTTACTATGTTAAATGGGTTTTATATACTTTTAATACCATATTTTCACAAGATTCGTTAAGAATTATTGAAGATTTTTTTTACGTATTGTTAGTCAAAAAGAATCATCGAATTCGATGGATTTGGCAAGGACCAGTAACATGGTGATTGTTTCATCATCCCCGACGCAACCCAATAAAACCCATGGGTCGTGTTTTTTGAGATAAAACGCGGGGTATTTCCTAACCCTGACGGCGAGAAATGGTCCTTTCCTTTCTGCCCACTTTGATTTGTCGCTGTCTGGTCAGATGTGAGTTTTACACAAAAATTTTTGTAGATTATGTGACTAGTATTGGATTATGCACTAAATGTATATATTTACAACTTCCAACTCGTGGAGCAGTCGGGAAGTATTCCTAGTTAGATGTCTTTTTGAATCAAATAAAAGGAGGTTCCAAAGTTGTTTGCATTCATTAAATGGAGTCCGCAATCTTTATAATATTTGGTAGATAAATTTAAGATTATGTATAAAAAATCATGCGCAGAATTTTGCAAGTCTACTTGCCAGTTTCCTTTGTTACAAGCGGTACAAAAGAAAATGGTCAAGAAATAGACGTAAATTTGTATTGGCATGAATAACTATTAAATAAGTATTTGTTGAAGTATACTAATTAATTGAAGTCCATATATTTACTAAATAATTTTATTTTATTTTCCTTACCATGCAAATACAAACACAACTAACGAATACATTGGTAGATGAGATTATATCTACACATGGTACAGTTTATTGGAATATGGCAAATAAAGTAAAGTTTATCTTATGTCGAATCATTTCCTGTGTGACAGATAAGTTATTACGTCGTTGCACAGAACAATGAACTTATTCCATATTATATCTATGTACACAGATCTGGAGATATAATTGTACCAGTTCACTGCGGGATTTTGTTAGCTCTGTGTGAATGAACTTAAACCAGGAAGAGGCTTGTATAATAAATGGTCATTTCGAAGTTAGTGTCGTTTCTTTTCGTTCTTGTACTTTGCCCAGAATAAACTAAATCATTCACCTTCGTGAATTAAACCCTGGAACTGATGTATAGGTAATAAGAAATGTATTCAACTTGATAAAAATTCAATAGTTTTTCTGTTGCGCTTATTAAATTCTCATATATCTTATTTTTATTGTTTAATACAAAAACTATCTAGTATTTGAGCCGCAGCGAAAATGGATATCTTCAGTATCTTACAAGTCGGAATCTCGCTGTCCTTGGCAATTGTAAATAAAATTATAATATGCGATATCATAAACTATTTATATATTAAAGTTAAAAAAGAATTTATATTCTGCAGGTCTCAAATATTATTGCAATAATTTTTAACCACAAATCCAAAGACAAATCTGCAACATTCATATTCAACTGTCAATCTGGAGCCTGGTCAAATACGAATGAAGGCAAAGAGTACGCTGGAAATCCGGAAAACTGTTTGTGGTACGAAAGCGTGAATACCTCTGCGTGGATTGTCATCACAATGGCTTCGATTCAACTTTTAATTGGAATTTCTTTCATCTTGTTTATTTTTGTGTGGTCAAGGAAAGTAAGAATGAAACAGTTATTATTTCAATATTTAAAAAATCATCTTCACTATTTATTTAGGAGTTCCAACTACGATGGGTTGTCATTGGTTACTCTGTCGCCACAATTGCCATTAGCATAGGAATGATGGCGACCAATTTAATTCCAAAACTGGATGCAGATCGACCACTAGAAATTCCAGGTGCAGATGAGTTGTCATGGGGATGGACGACATCTTTCATTTCTTGTGGAGTAAACCTTGCAATGAGCGTTACTGTCTTGTTTGCACTCAGAAATCAAACTGGTTGGAGATTGTTGGAAGAATAATGAAAAAATACGATAATAACTGAATATTTAGAAACTAAATGTTTAACACAAAATTATTTTAAAATTATTATAAATTTAGCACAAATAAAAGTTATCACAATTTATTACGAACGTTCGGATTAAACAAACTGCGTGTAGCTTGCGAATTACTTTTTTACAAAATAAAATATTACTTTACAATTTATATATTTAAAAAATTCGCTATGATACATCTTCCTACCTATAGTTGAATACCGAATATCTTCTTGTCTTTTACGAACCAAAGTGATACATGCATAAATAGAAAGCCCATAAATTTTTTTGTATTTATACATTTATTTAAACATATTTGTGTGAATGTTATTAATTATTATTTCACTACAACTGGCAAGAAAAGAAGATATAGAAAGAAACATAAGACCCATTACAAACAATAATATTATCCTAACGATTTGACACGTTAAACGCAAAGGTTGAAACAACAAATGCGTTATATTGATGTGTGGGACGGAAAGGTTGGGAAGTATGCATTTTCGAAGATAGTAATTTATAAAATTAGATTTGCAGAGGTAATTTGTCCAATTCTTCATAAAAATGTAACTCAGATCTCCTTACTTTAGACGGAATAAATAAAACGGTAGGGATCAATTCTCTGAAATTGTTAAAGTCAACCAGACCAGTTAATAATTCTGTTGCCAATGACAACTTCTCATATACATATTTGTTTATATAAAACGTTGTTATGTGGCATACATGCATAGCAGATTTTTTGCAATATTTCTTGTGCAGAATTAGAATACTAAAGATCAGAAGCCAATGTTTTTGAGGGTGGGCACATGTCATTTGCGTTATGCATGATAGATGATAAAATAAATCTCATTATTATATATGATAGACATGATAGATGACAGACATGATAGAATACAAACTTTTATGAAATTTAACACGAGGCTGCTACAGAGTGCTATGTTCAATGACAAAAATTGCGGAAAGGGGCCTGCTGCAAAGAGCTCAACTTGATTGGCCAGGGTAATTTTTGTACGGGTTAGACCCGAACAAAAATTGATATGCCGAATTCAGCCGTCTGTAAGAGTTTAACCGACCGCTTTGTGCATAATGTATTACGAATCTAAGGCTACATGATCTAGCTGCACATTGGATTGAAGCCGATTAATTTTTTGAAGCGGCACATAAAAATAACATATGCGTGCTGCCACCTCCCAGGCAAAATAAAAATGCTTCAGTCAAGCTTCATTTTATGGGGTTGACATATTAGTCGCTTCATTTCTTTAAAGCACCAGCTTTGAAGCTTCATTCATTCTGAAAACCGCAGCAATCTCTCTTACTTCGCTTCCATTCTTAAAGCTTCAATTTGTTCAAAATCGCGGTTATTATGTAAAATATAACATGAAAAATAGTTTAGGTCACCCTTCGCCAACTATCAACTCCTTATTTTGCTAG
This sequence comes from Folsomia fimetaria, assembly GCA_034695645.1. Lineage (NCBI taxonomy): Eukaryota > Metazoa > Arthropoda > Collembola > Entomobryomorpha > Isotomidae > Folsomia > Folsomia fimetaria. The sequence continues at coordinate 9,518 of JAQFZJ010000993.1, forward strand.
TTTTTGTGTATAAACTATAGTTTTATAGCCCTTTAGAATTCTCGATGGCGACAAAAATTAAGCGATTAATTTCGGGTTTTATTTATTTATTAGAGAGTATACAGAGATTCAAGGATTAATGCCAGCATAACTTATTTACAGGGGTTTGGTTAGGTTAATGTAAATCGGGGTCCGACGAGGTTTTGTAGTATTCTTCCGCCAGCGTAAGAGTTCCCAGCGAAGGTGACAAACTGTCCGACGGATATGAAGCGAGATTGGCATCCTTAATTCTTATGTCCGTCAGCAACAACAACAAAATCCACCATCCAAACCCCGCATCATAAACAACCATCCCTCCTTCCGGCATCACTTTTCCACCATCCACTACCATCAGTTTCCCTTCATAATACATATGCATTTTTAAGTGAGCGGAGTGATTGTGGTTTTTTGTTGTTTATTCCTCATGGCAATCCCGCTTCATATCCGTGGTACATTTTGTCACCTTTTGCCGAGAACTCTTACGCTGATGTGTTGAAATTTTCTAAATTGCTAATTGTACATAAGAATCATATTTGTATTGCCCTGCTCAAAATCATTGACCATTACACAAATACAACTACATTGGATGATGAGAGCATACAGATATACATATTCTACAGTTTATCAAAGTATGACAAATAAAATAAAGCTTATCTTATCATTTCCTGTGTGACTGATAAGATATGTAGCTGGTACGTCGTTGCACTACGGCATGAACCGATTCCATATATTTTCATATATTATAGCTGGACTGGTCCAGAGCGTACTTTTATCAACACAGATCGCTAGATCTTATATATATATATATATGGACCAGCTCTGTGTGAATGTGAATAAACTCTATGTGCTTGGAGTTAGCGTTGTACACAATAAAATACAACAGTTTTGCTTTTGCAGATATTAAATTCATTAAAGTTTCATTTTATGAATTGTAAGATAAAAAAAGATCTGTGTAGTATTTGAGCCGCATCGAAAATGGACATACTCGGTATCGTATTAGTAGGAATCTCGGTGTCCCTGACAATTGTAAGTACATAAAAAGTAATAAACGCTAATCATCAATCATTACTGATATATATGAAAAAACGTAAAGTTGCGATAAATTATGCCTGTATCTGTATTTAGCTGTCGAATTTGATGACGATATTCTACAACAACAAATCAAAAGATAAATCTGCATTACTCATATTTTACTGCGAATATGGGACCTGGTGGGACGATATGGCCTTTGGAAATCCGGCAGACTGTTCGTGGTATGAAAGCATGAACACCTACGCGTGGATTGTAATGGCAATGGCTGCGGTTCAAATTGCACTTTGCATTTCTTTCATCTTGACTGTTTGTGTTTGGTCAAGGAAAGTCAGTATAAAAACATTCAGTATTTACTTTTCTAATATTTGAAATAATTATGTTATTGTTTTGTTTTAGGAGTCACAATTACGATGGGATGTGATTGGATACTCTGTCGCCGCCACAATTGCCATTAGCATAGGAATGATGGCGATCAATTTAATTCCAAGACTTGATGCAGATAGACCATTAAAAATTCCAGGTGCAGAGTTTTCATGGGGATGGATGACATCGTTCATTTCTTGTGGAGTAAACCTTGCAATGATCGGCGTTGTCCTGTTTGCACTCAGAAATCAAATTGATAACTGAATATTTAGAAAATAAATGTTAAACACACTATATTACAAATCATTATTGTAATGTGTTACTTAAGGCATTTTGATGGGGATTTCTACCATATTGAAGCTGAGTGAATACAGTCAGGACTTCCGGAGATAAAATGATATACTTAAGAACATTGTCCAATTTAATACGCATGAAACGAATGTCATATCTTATCGGATCAGAACAATCATGGTTTTAAATGTTAACCACACATCCAGATACAAATGTTTTTATTGTATGTACAACTGAGAGCATAATTTAAACAAGCTGTTATAATATTTTAAAGTCACGCAATTCGCATTCAAGACGTTAATTAATAAAGAATATATCCATTGACCACAAAACTTGGTGTTATAAATAACTTATTTATAAGTTATTTATAACATATTTATAAAGGTGTTATCTTGTAAACCAACTTCATCAGCTGCATGTCAGTAACACTTGAATAAAGGCAAATTGAATGGCATTGAATTGAACTTGATTGAATATTTATTTTCCAAACAATTCAACAGATGGAATTGTTTGCTAAACATAAATTAATAAATTACCAAAACCTTCCATAAATGATCCCTTAGCGTTATTGGTTGTTAAGTGCTGACTTTGTGGGCACTTTTTCCAAACTGTTTTCTAACTATATAGGTCCTTTACAGTAACCTTAAGTTTATTACTGTACTGAAATTAATTGACTAGACAGACTGTATTACATAAATTGTGAATTACATTTTGATATGAAATGAAATATTACATTAAAATTTATGTATATCTTTCATCAAATCGCTATTACATATTCATATTCATTATTACAAATAAATTAGCATACAAACATTGTGGCCCCTAAACGCCGTCATCAGAAGATTGTATTGTCTTGTAGTAACCAAGCAAAGTGGACCATGCATCAATACAGGTAATAGAATATAAAAATATATTTTATCTGGAACATTCTCAAACACATTTCACAGCGTGAAATGCACGCAAACAACAAGTGACTAGAATGAATAACACTCAAGAGTGGACTTTGCTTGAAGGTTTTTTTGTTAGTTCTGCTCCATAATTTTACGCACTTTATTCTCCAACAACAAGACAAAGTAATAACTAATGCTCATAAAACTGTAGACCTGAATAACAACAACACCACTTGCTATAAAATAAGCAACTTTTCTCATTCATCGCCGAAGGAAGAGCTGCATATCACAATATATTATTATTATTCGCACTCAAGTTACGTAATACCTGTAAAGAATCCATCATGGTAAGATAAATCGTAATATTTGCTGCGATTGAAAGATACATTCATTTATTTTTCTATTAAAATTTTGATTCTTTGTTAAATTCAGGACATTCATATTGGCAAGACGCACAAACCCACTTGTAAAAACCTCACACTTATATTAACTTTAATAATTACAGGAGTTAAAATATCTAAATAATACATAATAAAAGAAATAGTATTTGCAATACTGTATATTTTTTGCAGTGGTTGGAAGAGTATTCGGGGATGAAGAAAAGCACAAGGATGACACCGTCGTGGATGAAGTGATGGGCGATTGTTCCACCGCTGGGAACAAAATCGTTGGTGGGGTCTCATCCGCTGGGACCGCTGTAAAGAAGACGTTTACGAAAAGTGACAAGGACAAGAAATAAGCAAGTCAAAGTTTTGTTATATTTACATATAAAGCGGACTTTGATGTTTGTCCTAATAAATCAGTAAAACAAAAAAAATTTATCATCAAAATTATTTTTACATTTTTCGATTGTAATTAATAAATCCTCCTTTCACGTCATCTGAGCAAAGCCCATCGATACTGGCATCAAATTTCAATTCACGATTTATTTACAATTATGTTTGCATTTTTGCAATAAAGGTGTTTCAACGAAAGCTCATCGCGGTCTTTAAAATGCATTTAAAAATCGACTACTGGTCAGATTTCGCCAAAATTAAGTTTGTTTTGTACCACACTTATCAGAAGGAGGAATGACATGAGCTTCAAAATTCTACAAGAAGTGGGGGCTAAGCAATGTCAATTCTCCCGAACAGGCCAAATTTAACATTGGAAATCCTTTCCCCCATAGATGCACTACGTTACACAGAAAATGAATCAAATTTTTATGTGCTTTTTGCATTTTTCTTGGTCTCATCCGATAAAAGTTGATTTTGACGCTTGTTGAGCTCTTTGGGCAATATATCCTGGAAAGGGCACATTTGGCAGTGCAAAGGACTAGGGAAATGTGTGCGGCAGATATTGGGGAAATTTTTAGGAACAGCTCGTAGTTGCAGAAATTTATAAGGTTTAAATGATACTGTTGAACGAAAGTGCCTGGACGTGCCTGAAAATTATGGTCGTGTTGGAGTTGATAGACTCAAACTCTATTAACTCTATTAAGTTAGTCTTTTGGGCGGGAAGTGGAAAATTAAGCGGGTATTGTTTCATGGCTGGAAATCAGTTTATTACAGGCCCGAAAAACCCGAGTGCTTAAGGATTCCACATAAAGTTCCGAGCACCTGATAGTTATAATATATTTATGGTATCATGTACTGTTTTATTAACTGGAAATTGTCTGCTCCTGATTTAATATTCTTTCGGAATGGAAATCTCATCAAATTTAAAATATACCACAAAGGGCATTTGGCTCTTTATTGTCTATTAGTTTATAAATAGGTAAATTAGGGCAGTTATTACTTAACTTACAATGCGACGGCATGAAGGGGTCCGCTCGGAATTTGATGGGACCACTTTTAATGTGTAGTCCAACTCTAAAC
>JAQFZJ010000994.1:0-13965 GCA_034695645.1 Folsomia fimetaria
GAAAAGGGGAAGCTCAAAGGAAACTTGTTAAATTAATTTAACCATTGTTTGCGTGGTGTGACTGTTTCCACCTTGTGTGGCAGTAGCAGTAGCAGTAACATGCATGTTATAATGTTCTCTTGTCAATTCCTCGGTTTGATTTTATCCCTGGTGCTGCCAGGAGTTAATTATAAGTTTCCGCTCTGAGGCTGCTGCATGAACTACATGCGAACTACAAACAGAAAACACGAAGTTAAACCCAACCACACAAACCAACCACTTTGCCCTTCAACAAAAGGTGACGAGAACGACAGTGTGTACAATAAGCATCATACAACTAGCCAACCATCACCTCCAAACCAATAATAACCAAATGCAGCGTGATAACAAATAACTAAACCTAAATCACACACATATATATAAATGAGGAAATTTTCAACTTGACCGAATTTTCACACAACTATTGCTACTACGGATGGACTTAAATGGGTTGATGTTGTGGGAACCGCAAAATTGTCTAATTAGGGTGCCCTCATTCTGATTCACTAATCAAAACGATTGTTTATGATGCAGGAAACAAACCTACTACAACGAGTAGGTTTATATGCGAAACAACATTTCGCCTGGAATTTGTCACAATGTAAAACACGTTGCCATTGAGTTACTTGGAGCAGTAGCATCTCTCCATCCTGAGCACTTTGTGATTAGATCTCCCTGTTTATGGGGCCTCGTCAAACTAGGAATTCCAAATGCATTAAAACTATGTCCATAATTTATGCCCTTTCACTTTGGTTGTACAGAGGAATCGCTGTTTCCCACACACTTTCTGCCAAACTCAACGTGGGGTATGTAACAGAGATAAGATTCCGAAGAAATAATTCACAAGTCAGAGAAAAGTTGACCAAACTCTTGAGGCAGTTTTAGGCAATGCTATCCTCCACCTCCTCCTCCTTAATTCAAGAGCCTTCTACCACTTTCTCTTTTTTCTCTTCAAGTGGTGTGGCATTAAAGACGTATGGAGCCAAGGTCGAATGACAGATTAAAAGATGCGGAGAAAGTTGCGACTTTTGTGCTTGAATCATATTGTAATGGTCGTATTCTCCATCACACATTCTTCTGGCCATGATTGACCACTCACATTGGGAGTCTTATAATATGGGAATGCGAATAAGTAAAAAATTTTGATTGCTAATATGAACTAATTAGTAATAGAATTTTGTATGCCATATGACCTTCAGATGTGATAACCCAGTTATCCGTGATATCTCATTTTAATATATTGTTAATAGTAAAACCATAAATATCATAAGAAATAATGTCAAAATTTACTAGAAAAGCTTGATTGAGGCTGTGCATTCTTAATCTCTCTCTTTCATTGCTTTCCAGTCGTCGTAGTGTCTTCTCTCTTTGACTCAAGTTCAACTTTCGTCTCCCCACCGGATTCTTTTTCCTCGCAGCGTCCACTACGTCCCCATTTCCATTGACCACCGTCGTCGTTGTCACTTCGCCATTGGGAGATCCACCAGTCGCCCATTCGTCACACTTGCAGTCTCCGCCAGAAGCATGCTCTCAGGTCCACCGTTTTGACACGGGGGCGTGGTTGCCCCACCACTACTGCTCCCAATGATATCCACTGAGATCAGACTGTTATTGTGGCATCTGCTACTTTCATCTTTGAGGTTATTGACATGAGCTGGTATTAACGTCGTCAGGTTGGGTCTGCTGCTTGAATTATGGTCATTGGAGTCATTGTTCCCGGTAGTGTCGTTGTTCGTGAGATGGTTTTGGTGGTGATTAAGTCCTGCCCCAAGTATTTGGATATCAGTGGCGATGAGGTGATTTTGATGATGAGGGGATATGTTCTGCTCTGCCGTGGTGGGATGTAAGGTTATCAAGCTATATAATTGATGCTGGCTGTTGTTTTCTGGCTCATCTCCACTCGTATTGTTTGTATGCACTGTCATTATTGAGGAGGATGTTGTTGATGATGAATCACTGAGGTAGAACGAGAGACCACACAGTTCAGTGAAGGGTTAATCGCAACAAAGTCATTCAATCGCGTTTTCTTGTTAAAATTCTAATATCTCCGCTGAGGAGGAGGTGGCTGGGATTTGGAGCAAATGGATCAAATAATGTTTTACAAGACGAAGATGAAGGAAAAGAGGAGGCTGCTGGCAAGGAGAGTGTGTATATGGTGGATTTGGAAATGACTTTCACTTGTCATTTCCCCCCTTGGCACAAATGGGTCGTGGTTTAACTATATTATTTATGGATGGTGGGACTGCCGCCTCGTTCCAGATCGAGTGGTTGAATGAAAGGATGACGTCTATTTAAATTCGAAAGTTTTGACAGTCTTTTCACTCCTTCAAACATAAGATTCGTCCTCAACTGGTGATTGGGTAATTTTGATTGCTGCTTTCCTTTCTCCGCAAACTTCACCTGTAATATGTAATATAAGTTTAATCAGAATTATTTTAAATAGATTATGGTCTTTAACTTTTGGGCTAAACGCTTCATTTGACAATAAAAATGACACACTATGATGAACATGGATGATTTCAGGCATTCTCAAATGAATGCACTTGATACATGACATAATTTCTAAATATGACATTGAATAGATTGGGAGTTGATGCAGACGATGTGGTCGATATAAATTAATGGTTACAGCTATTTAATAAATTTATTTCAACAACATTTTCATAGTTGTATGGATATGTCCCAAATGGAGAAATCCTTACCATGGCCAAAATTCAGGGGCCTTAGTAAGGATTCCAACATGCTCTTTGAAGCCAAGTCTTGCATGTAAATATATGTACTATGTACACTCGAGGCAGGCTCTCTGAAAGAAAAAGTTGAGTGAAAGTAGAAAGAGGCAATTGGGAACTTTCTCAGTTCAGTGAATCGATATTTTATAATAATTTTATGACATGTCCTTCAAAAGCTGGCTCTCAAAACTTAAGCTTGAACAATCAATCAGTTCACAGAACTTCTTTGGTTGCATGCATATCTTAGAGTCAGCGTCTTTTGAGGACTAAATTGGCATATGGTATGGTATGGAACTAAACTAGCAAATGTTTGAAATTCGATACTGTAATAACTACCTCGTTAAAAAATAAATGCGTCTCTGTCCAAATGTATAAATATTGTGAAAAGATGCTGTCGTTTCTAATCCATACAAGTAAATATGACACCAAGAGCAAGCAGCAAACACGACCCTCATGCTGTGCCAGCCAGAATGAAACGTAATAAAATAAAATCTTGCCAGGATATCATCATAACATGGATTGGATAAATCAATTGATGACCTTTCTCGTCGTTGTCGTTCGTGCTCGAAACTGGAATAGCCATTACACGACTATGTACAGAGTACCTATACATATATGCATGTATACGGACCAAGTGTGAATACGACGGGCAGTCATTAAATTGCATATTTATCATATCAAATTTCTTATCATCATGAACTGAATGACTAATCCAAAAACCTCTCATTTTAATATTTAGTGGTTCATTTATCAATAGCAAAACACCAGCAAAACACCACGAGTTATTTGCAAGTTATATTCCTTTAAGCGCATCACGTACATTTTTGTAGCTCAAGCTTATCTCTGATAAGAACTCGGAAATGGGATTTCGTGATTACATCGAATATAGCCTTAACAGGAGAATATATTGCATAGAAGCAATATCAAACACTATCTGTGGGTAGATGAACTTGGTCTAATTTGTCAGTGTTGCTGGCACGAAATTGGATTCCGCAAAGTATTAGAGTCCTCTCCACCAGTCGTGGAGTAGCCAAATAAAATACATAAAATATTGTAATAGAAATAGGAGGCGAGGGTGATGGGGCAAAAAATTCATATTCAGATATCTAGAAAAAAAAGTCGATTCATTTCTTCTTCGGCCAAGCCGGCCAAATGCAGCAGATGGAAATATCCAAAACTCATCCAGAAGAGTTGTATTTTCTGGTGAAATATGGTCAAATCAACGCACCAATTTCATACGCCATCCTGACAACCTCTTTGTTCAGTTGTTTATAACCACACACAATTTCCTTGCTTGGCACCGCCGACAATGCACGATTGTATTTTGGAAGCGGAATGAGAATGTTTTCTGTTGTTACACAACTATTCTCGTGATATCTAGCTTGGACTCTGGAACAGCCTTTATTTTCGCCCAATGAAGACTAAATGCATCTCAATTTATTCCAAGCCAATGCGCTAGAGTACCAAAATATTTTCACTCGTAAAGCTGCTACACATTTTCTTATTGTTCCGTTTGCTGATAAGCTTTCTAAGGCATTGGCACAGTATAATTGAAAATGGTTAAATAGATATTCTCACCACCGTCAACTCACAAACTAGCACATGCTAGTTCAAAAATGCTCAGAAAAGAAGAGGAAAAAAAATGGGAAAGTACTGGAGAGTATTTGAGGTAGATGCACGAATCTGCATTCATTTCTTGATAGCTATATGAGGAGGCTGAAAAACACACATGTACGCTAGAAGATACATACATCCAATTTTTGTGAACGGCAAACTCAAGTGCAATCTAGATTCCTGGCCAGCCGCGACGGGATGAAAAATGTTTTACGTCTTATCTTTTTGAGAAAATTGTGGACTTCAACACTGCACGCTTTTTCATGAGGAAGTATGACTACATATATGTAGATACTAGACTTTGCCAGACTTCATTTTCTGTAAGTGGCTTCTTTTTTATTTGGAAATTCATGCAATATCGCGTCTTCTGATCGATTGTTTCCAAATATTTATCGTCGAATGTACTTTATCCAATCGTCTTCCTTTCCGAATTATAATAAAATCATATATCCGATAAAATAGCCTGGTCACTCGTGCGTGTAACAGCAGTGGTCACTCACACCATAATTGAGCCATCAACAGTCAAAGTATAATCGCATGTCAATGGTTTCTATTTTTTATTTAATAAGTGTCACCAATTCACATATCACATGAAAGTCTATGTTATCCATACAATACGCGTCAAATTGAAGTACAAATACAGGATTCCTATGCACTAGAATTATTGACACGCAACATTACTCAATTCATTTGAAACACGAATAATGAGTATAACGAAGCTAATATTCAAGCCAGAAAATAGTATTCATTTCAGGGTGTTTTTACGAATTGAATACAAAATGAAGGATGAAATACTAATGACTTTGAAGGTTTATATATATAATTCCAGTCACTCGGTCTTCTGACTTCAATGCTACACCTTTCCGTTCTCCTCTGTTTACTTTGTTCTTATCTCAATTTTCTAACTTAAAATTATTTGTATTATTATATTCACCATATCTTGGCTTTACCCTTCCTTTGCCCTTCCCCTCCTCTACTTCATCATGACAAGTTTTAACACTGACAGGTTTCCTTAGTTGATGAGAACAAATAACAAGCGTCTAATCACGGCTAGCCAGACCCTAATAAGTAATTCCTCTCTCTCTACTCCAGATTTTGAGGAAAGGAGAGATGAAGGTTTTACACGTATACATACCATATTAACCACCAATTTTCATCTTGGTCAAATTAGAATGGAAAAATGTGCCATTAGAGTATTCAATTTGTAGGAAGATGAATGAATTATAATAATGAGGCATTTCCGAAAAATGTGAACCAACATACTTGGCGATTTAACAACTTTGCCGACCAATCAGAGACTTATTAATTATTCAATAGCATATTTAGCGCAACCGGAGATCAAGGCGCCATATTTATGGTATTATAGCATAATAATTACTCCAAATAATAAAAACAAACAGGGTAAGAGATAAATTCAATATCTTTAAAAAATACCGCATGCCATTTAAGTATAACGACGACGAACAACAATTTTCCTTCGATTTAGTTTTGGGTTCATAAAGAAAGGAAGAAAGGATAATAATAACACGCCGCTGCTGAATTTCGACAGCAGCATAGTGTGCGTATACAGCTACCGGAAAAGTTCAAAGAGCTCATTATTCTTATCCGTTTAAGTTTTCAAGTGGAACCGGTCATTATTATTAGTCCGGAGTCCACAACGGCGAGGAGTGGGGACGGACGACGGTGTGCTTATTAGTCTTATCAGATTTCAATTTTCTTGCTTTCACAGCCCGTATGCATCGTCACACACTCTCCACTTATTATTATTACATCTATTTTATTTACACGTGCATGATACAATTCAACAAATTGAAGTGGGAATGCAACTTTAAATTCAGAACCATGTCTCAGCCAGTCTTCTTGCGGGGTAGCACGCATGCTGGAAAATGTTGGAACTGGTACAAAAAAAGTATAAAATTCTAGTGTAGAAAAGGAAGAAGGATAAAACGGTATCTTATATTTATTTGGCTGGGACAAGGTATGTCAGCACCTGTGATCAAGTTGTCAAAAAATGTGATGGATCATTTTTCCAAGTCATGTGCATATTCATAGCATGACAGGGAATGAAAATGATACTCTTTGGGGAACAAAGTTTAACACAAAATCTGAAATTGAGCATGATGCATTGATTTTGATTCTGATGTTTATTAAAGTCTTCAATCTCTGTCAAGCATGCAACTCGGTTCTCTCTCTTGTCTTGACTTAGCCTCATTGTTGTATCCAAAAAAATATCCAGAAAGAAAGATTGCATTGCTATTAAATGGTGTTTATGTGAACCCATGTGAGATGTGATTTTATGTTGTTTTTTGCAAGTTCTGCATAAAAAAACAGGGCCTATCAGGGCTTCTTCACTAATATTAGGAGGAGCTAGAGGAGATTACATCCCAAATATGAAATAGGTGGATAACTACTACGGAAGTCGAATGTTTATACAAAACTTCAGTCTCTGGAATTGCTGTTAAATGTCCTTAAAAATGTATAAACTCACCTGAGACGAGTTTCGTCTTACAGAAACAATTTGTATTTAAGTATGTATTACAAATTAAGCTCTTTTCATTCCAGCTGCACACTGATCACTAATTGTCAGGTAAATAAATGACGGACTTATGTTGTCACGATCGCTATTCACAACGATCGTGGAACAAAAATAGCCATCGATGGTGACGTAATGTGTAGTGTGCAATAAAGGCTATAACAAATTCACTCACTCTGTTAAAGAATCAACACAAATTGGTAGTGTATGAGCACACAGTTTAGGTATTTATAAAGCTACTCCATGCAGTAACAACCCATCCGCATTCAAAAACAACCTGCATAACACGGGAAAAAAATATCCCAGCGGAAACAAAGTTCCATTCCATCAACCATTGTTGTTGATTAAGGCTAAAATCAAGCAAGTATTGTTGTCGTTCAACTATATATCTACGTGTCAGGATTTAACGAATTCAAAAAAGTTAGCAATACCGCTCTTAACGAAAGAGTACAAGGTGACTGAATGCGAGGTGAAGAGAATCGAAGCTAAACAGTGAATAAAATGTTTTGTACAAAAAGACCAACACCTCCTCAAAGCTGCCAGCTTAGCTATCGTGCTGCGTTATTATCACTGGGATAATAAGTTTGTTCTCTTACATGTCGAATTTCTTATGCTGTGTGATACATTTATGTGTGTGGCTTTTGACTCCTCCAGGTTGAGTCATCCTAGCAGTGTAAATGAACACTGTGTTATCATAAATACACATTATCAGCATGTAGATGTTCCATTGTCCTGATTCATTTCATTAAGTTCTGATTTATAGCAGCCACAAATGGTTCTCTCTGTTTAATTCGGTAGAAGAGTAGAAGTTTGATAGGGTAAACTTGAGTAAACTTTGCTACGTACTGCACCTTCCTCTCTCCCTCACCTTCCGAGACAGAAGTTGGACAAGAATTGATTATGCAGCCTCGCTAACACATATGCATAACCAAGTGTTTATCACGTTCACTTATGAAAATGGTCTCACATTATATCTACAAGTATCCATTTCGTTTTCCACTTGTAATAAGAACACCACCGTAAGTGGCAAACAAATCCGATGTCGTGTTGTTTACTAGGGTTTAGCACTGTTTATTGCATGTTTAATAACGCTAATTTCAAAGTGATTGCAAAGCGAGAATATCCGTTTTCATTTTCAAATCTTTCGACTTTGGTCTCCATGAATGGTTGTAATATTACCTGCGATGAAGATAAGAGTAGAATGAGATGTGTACTAGCAACTAATAACACTAGCTGACATTATTAACCACCATTGTACTAAAACTTCAACCCTAAGCTAAACAGTCAAAAAGGTTTACCAGTTATTACACTGGCAAGTAGAACAGCGAGCAAAAGCCATGAGACGTATTGTACCACGCTAAATTACACTTTATCTGCGTCTTTGTCCAATATTCTACTATTTGATTAAGGTGAGTAAATACTACAAAAGCAAAGTCTAAAAGTTTACATTACTGTACCTACAATTAGCAAAAACTGCTTGAACATTGATTTCCATTAAATGTGTACTTAAAAGAGGAACGCCAAACCATATTTAATAAAGTAGTTTTATTAACGTTATGTAGCATGCGGTCATATTTTCTGTTAAACTCTGTAGCTTTAATTAAGTTTTATCTATCAGACAGAAATAAATTGTAAATTTACCTTAATCCAAGCTGAACTGTCCCCAGGTTCGTTTCATTTCTACGACAAATGTGCACACACACAACTGTCAAGTTCCAAGACATGTACTATTTCTTTAATACAACGAAGAATCTCATTTGAAGATAACGAGATCGAGATGTCAAAATTACAAGACGTCTCATTTCTTGTCACCAAATCTGCATTATAATCATAATTCATAACCCCCGAAGTCAATGGTTAAGATTGAACCACAAACGCCGCAACAATCTATGCAGTCAGATTAGTAGAGTCATGTAATCTAAATTTGTGAGTTTTCTCATTTTCTGGCTCCTGGGAAATATTTCTACCCAGTAATTCACCACCGACAGAACAACCCACCAGTTTTCACTGCCACCAACGGAGCGACTCCGTTGATCTCATGCCAAGAAAGTCCCATTCCTCATGCCCTGGAGCAGCCTTAGCCGTGTCAACTAAACTACTCAGATCGACAATTCAGCACTAAGAACCTGTATGGTGTATAATATGCAAGTCACAATATTATTATCAGAAATTGTCTCATTCATCGTTCAACGTTCATCGACAGCTCTGATCACACGATAATAATTTGCTTTCTCAGCTTAAATTCATCTGACTAGAGAATCCCATTCAGGAACCTCCAGAGGCGACTTTTCTGTCATATGACACATAAAACCCCCCGGAGATTGGAGAAGGAGATCCACCCACCGTCTTCTCATTGTTCCCCAAGATTCACGTTCTTTTTTACATTTCAATCTAGTCTGAATAAAAATGTTGCTGGTATATGCCATCATATTTTAATCAATGTCATTTTCTGCTGGATAGCTGCATGTATCTGTTACATACAAAATGAATAAGTAGTAGCTTCTTTGTGAGCAAGTACTAAAAAACACAAACGGATTCTTTTGCTTAGAGTGATTGGGTATACATGTATTTTTTAACTGTAGTTCCTAAATATTTATTACAAGATAATAAATATAACGTATAATAATACATTTGCTGAACGAGATTTTAATTTTTGTCATGACATTTTCAAACATTGTATGTTCAAAGCTGATTCGTATTTAAAGTTTTGTAACTATGCTTGAAGTGAAGGAAACATCTTTTGTGCATCAGTAGGAGCTGGTTGTAGTATGTATGTAATAAAACCTTTGGGCATACTTGTATCCGGTATTAACCTACAAAACGTAAGCTTCATTGAAAATAGAAAGCTGAGCCTTACTATAATACTTACTATTTATATCAAAAATCCTTATGGTTTTTACATTTTACACATCCATTTCCTAAATGTGAGAACCTGAGGAAATCTCGCCATTGCATTATCATTTCTGATGGAAAAGCCCATACCCGATCTAGTCAACAGTGTGTCACGGAGGAACCCTGCTGCTACATTTATTGTAATCGACGGTCCATGAACATCAAGGAAATTGAAATTACTACTTGATCCATCACCACAACTCCAACTCGAAGATTTATGCCATTGAAGGAAAAAAAACTGGTTGAAAACGGAGATGAAAAAGTATTATATTCCCTTGTTTCGAGTAGTAAATAAATACGATACTCGTTTGAATGTGTGTCTCTTGGTATTAATATAAACTATAATGTGTCGACATAAAAACTGACAGTTCCCCAATATCATCTAAACTCGAGGGGTTCCGTTTCCTTTCAAAGTCCATAATTCTTGAGTTGGACATCATCGGAAATGTGGATCGGCTTCTCAAACTTTACTACAATCCCTCAAATACACAGATATACGTGTAATTCTTGACATTGTTTTCAACTATAAGGTAACGTTTTTGCGAATCGTCCTCAATGGTCGAAAGTAAGTCATCTCAGCATGGTAGAGTGGCAGAAATCATGAAAGGTAGCGGATGAGCTCCGGAATTAGTGAAAAAGCTCTGTCACATCTCATCATTTCCAGTCTGAGGACTTGAGAGAAAATTATATGCCGTCGTTATTATACTTTTTCACTTTTATATATAATATCAAATATGGCCTTCAACCTAACAGTACCTACCTCACATTTAGCTATATATCTAGAATAAGTAAGCAGTAAAAAAATTTTTAAAGTGCATAAAATGGAGAAAGCTGTATACTGTACTAAATCTACAAGAGATTGAAAGGCATATGGTCCTTGAATCAATGTGTCGCTATAGGGAAAGTAATACAATACAGACCAAATGGACACTATACATAGTCTGACGCACTTTCTCTCTACACGTATGTATATCATCATCACAGTATGCGGGTATATTTATACGCATTCCGCGTGCCATTCTTCTATTCCTAGTTATACTGCGAGTCGAGAACAATGGAAACGAATTTGTACCCGACTGCAGTTCTAACAACTGAGTCTTATTTTCACCCCAACCACGGCAGCCTGTTCCAACCAACCAACCCACGAACCAACAACCATACGCATTCATCATTGATAATGGGATGAGAGAAAGCATCTGGAGAAAGCAAGCCTTCCAAAAAATCTCAAGCAGGCAGCTCAGCTGCCCTTTTGTCATCTATTGTTGTTGCAGGGTAGACAAAGTAGACACAATAATATAATATAAATATAGGCAGTGCAGAAGATGTTAGAACAGATTGTAATAACAATATACTCACTCAGCTTTAAAAATGACCTTTAATGGCCAAAAAGCATTTGAGATATGAATACCGCAGTTTTTCGGAGGTCAAGTATTCTATCTAATTTTTTCAATAAATTTGTTGTGCAGTCAACCCAATGAAAGTCTTTCAAATTGCTTCTAGAAAGCTGGCAGAGCTTTCAAGGGAGACAATACGCCATTATTTGTTATATATGTACGAACTAGTTGAGAAAGGCAGCCAGAGTCATATGCACTCACACATCCAAGAAATTATTCCTTCAGAATCACACCCATTTCACATTCAGCCAAGCCAAATTTCCAACCCATCGGCATTTGTATTTGCTCAATACCATTCTCTGATGATGACGACTTGATAGTTGATATTCAACCCACCACTTCATGACCAACTTTATGCAGCTATATATTCTGTGGATATACTGCTACAAGCAAAATGTGGAGACTCTGTCGGTGAAAAAAAGAGAGAAAGTCACCCTCAAATGCCTCAAATAAAATCAAGGAGAAAGTTCCATTTGATTTGATTTCGATTTCATTACTTTCAGTTGAATGGAGCACGTGGATGAAGAATTACGATGAGAGCGGATTAGAGCTCACAGATTATATTGCGTCTTAAAATAAAAATCTTTCGTGGTCGTAATAGAAAATTTTGAGAGGCTTTCTTTCCTCAAAATGAAGGATACTAAACTTCTTTTATAAATGTTAAAATACCCAAAACTAAACCAAATTGAATTACAAATTTTGGTTCATTTATTGTTTCGTTAATTTAGTAGAGATCTGTCAAAGGTAAAATCTTTTAAAATCATAATAAATTCTCGAAAAAACATATATCTTACAGTTTAGATATAAATGTACACTTTAATATATTTTTACTTAAGCCACAACTATTAAAAAGAAAGTTAAAGTAGATTTTCATAGAACGATACAATGAAAAATAGAGAATACTAAACTTTGCAAAATCGTATTAAACAGTTGAATAGTTTCAGGAAAGAAGCTCATAAAATCAGCATATTTTTAAGAGTCTGGAAAAGTATCGAGCTCCGAATTTATTGCGACAAAGTCTGAATTCAAGTGATTTTGCCCAATTATGAACTGGAATCTTTGAGAGCTGAGATGATATATTCTTGAAATTACCGCAATAAATAAAGATCTATTCGAAAGAAATCCCAGAACTATTTTATCATCTAGTTTCGTGAAAATCTTTAATTATTCTTCAAATTTCCTAGTCTATGTTGAATTTCGATATATGGTGAGCCAAGCGAATGAAATATTATTTAGCCCAAAGTGGATTTTCCCGTTATACTCGTATAGTGGCCTTAGTATATATGTAGATATATGAGGAATAATTTCACAGCTTTAGAGAAATTGAACGAAAGATATCCAGTGTAACATTTCCCAGGCTCTCAGTCGAAAAGAAAGTATGGCAAAAGTTTCAGATTCAAATCTAAGAGACTTGTACCACTCTTCAATCAATCAAATAAATGTTATAATTTCTCTCACAAAAATTTGTAATTGATTTTGAGGAAAATTTGAAACCTATTTCATATGGAAAGTAAAAGGGAAGAAAAAAGTAATATTTTTATATAAATTGATTTTTTTCCAGATGTGGCATCAAAGGATAGGATTTCTCACTTGTAAGATCGTCGTGTGCCGATAATCACTTAAAATATAGACTTCTTACGTACTGAGAAAAAATAAACCTATATAAAACAAAAATACCCATGTATATATTTCGTCTGTTAAATTTACCACAAAGTATTATGTCTTTGCACCTAGAAAACTGAAAAACGTTGATGTTGCTCAACAGTAAACTGGTCGTGTGCTAATGAAAAAGTAGATTTAATACAATGGGGGCACATTGGCGCAGTTAATATCGATGAACCGTATAAGAGGCTCGACAAATTTAAGCCAGCATACACATACCAGAACTAAAGTATGATTCTCTTGGAAGTCCATGTAATAATAAATAGAAGAGTAGTTTTAGTTTCGTTTTCTCCGAGATCGTAATAGATAATACTTCCTATTCGTTTCTGGCGAAAATCCCCTGGGCCCCCATACAACGCAAGCTAGACGACGAGTAGACCTATGTTAACAGTAAACCAACTTATAAATGAGGACGACGCTTTGATCAGTGAAACGGTATAAAATACTTTATAGAGAGCCAAATAACATTTTGAACGCTCTTAGCTAGCCTTGGTATACATACAACTCTAAAAAGTAAAACTGGGTCAGTGAAACCAAAGATTTAATTTCAACTGCTTTGCTTGCAATTTCGTGATTTTATTCTCCAAGGATAAAAGACGTACTTACAAAGACCAATAGGTAGACAAATTTGTTTCCAAATTCTGTGCGGATACAAATTTTATAATGGAACGGATGAAGTAGATAAAGGACTCTGGTTTTGTTGCATCTTTTTGCGGTTCACTTATTTACTTCAACAACTCCAACAAGCGACTATCCTTCTGCACTCACTTGGCAAAGCTGTCAGCGTAAAATTACAGTGATAATAGAGACTGGAGACTGGAAGGGTAAGCAAAGGAGGGAGATTTCTTTTTTTGGAATTTAATAAGGAAATTTAATAAGGAAATTTCCCAGATGTCCCATTTAAAGTGAAGACTGAGAGAGCCAAGGACCAGGCGACACAAAGGTCATATGTTACTTTACTCGAGCAATACATCTCATTCGTTAGTATAATGGGCTGGAGGAGAAAGTGCTAAAGAGTTTATGTACTTATTCTACAGGGCGTGCAGATTTCACGGATTCAAATGGCCAAAAGCCATCACATTTGCGTTTTATAGGTTCAAGTTCCGCAAGGGTCCCATCCTTG
>JAQFZJ010000995.1:0-13943 GCA_034695645.1 Folsomia fimetaria
CAAAAATTAGCCGGAAAGATCACGCCTGTCCAAAATGCATGAAATGTTTCTCTTGAATGTGGTACTTGGCCCATTCCGGAAAAGAAATCGAAAGTGAAAGAAGGTTGGCAACATTGAGGCTATTACTGCAACCTTACCGTGATTGCGGCCAAAACCCTTCACACCAATCCCGACCAATTCTTGTAAGCAATGTCCATCCATCCAAACCTCTTAATTTAAAACGACTCCGGCTTTATCTTAATCAAGCTATGTATACTTATATTTATTGTAAGCTATATATATTTATTGGGTTTACACGATCACTCATTTAGCACTTTTAGCAGTATATATATAGTTTGTACATACAAACTTTTTCTGAATCGAAAGTAATTATTTTTCATATTCTTAAGTCATATTTACTTTTAAAGTATAGAGAAAAGGTTCTGTACGAAATAAAAGCAGAAGAATGAAAATGTTTTTTTCCCTGTTACTCAAATCTCTTTGAGTAAAATAATTCTATTGATTTTACAAAATAAGAGTGTAATCCTTTTCGAATTCAAGGTTTTAAATCTCCAATTTTATTATAATTGTCGGATAAGGAGGTAGTGCTGAATTATGAGAAACTGTATTTTATGCCCTTCTTTAATTTGGCCAGTAGAGATGCAAAAGTAAATGAGCAGGGTAGAATTGATTTGCCGTCTCTCCATTGTATTGGTGCATTTCTTAACAAAATAATTTAAATAGCAAATTTGAGATGGTAATCGTACATATATTATTATCCACAATTCCCTTAAGCCTAAGCAGGAACGAAAACTTGTCCGGTTTGTTGACGCTGTTTTCGTGCCATTATTAGAAAGACTTCTTCCAGTGTGGTTTCCGTAATGGAATAATCCAGGACGACCCCTTCAAATGTTGCCTTGATCTGTTCCATTGTTCCAAAGAGCACAGCCCAAGGAATTTCTGGGTTCATGATGTGATACTGGAGTGCAGTCTAGACAAATATCATTAATAATAAAGCTTATTTTAAATGTCAAATTAAATAATAGATAAGTACCTGATGATAATCCTTCATATAACAAGGGTAAAGTCTTGTGTTTATCTCATTGTCCATTTTAGCAAGCACATTTCCGTCAGAATTCGCCTGCAGTTTAAGGGATAGCGTGAATCCTTGAGCAAACTTGTTTTTGATATGTTGCACTCCCCCGAAACACTGGAACTGTCCGTTAACCATGATTCCCAAGCGGGCGCAACATGCCGCGACTTCTTCCATGCTGAAATTTTGGAAGAAATCAAGATTAAAGTTATGTATATCATTCATCTAATACGGATAAGGTAAGGTCATTTAACCTGTGCGACGTTAACACGACTGCCCTTCCTGCGTCTCGAATGGAGGTAATAATTTTCCAAAATTCTCTTCGACTCACGGGGTCCACTCCGGTGGTTGGTTCGTCCAACAGCAGAATGTCGGGGTCACCCACCATTGCCTAAAATTTGTATTATGTAATAAACAAACAGATATCAAGATAAATTGCAGGGGAGATCTACCATTGCCGCGCTCAATCTACGCTTCATTCCTCCCGAGTAATTACCGCATTGCACATTACCGCTCTCACTCAGTCCTGCAGATTTACATTGAGGGATAAGACTTGATTATCATCACATCATACTTATCCTTGACATACCAACGTTGGCCAACCATTTATCACAGTTTTGTGAAACATTCATCACTCCACGCAACCGAGCAAATAATGCGACCATCTCCCTCCCCGTCAAAACGTTAATTTGTCCATCGAATTGTGGACAATATCCCTAAAAAATATTTAAAAAGCATTTAAATTTAAATACAACAATGAAATAGATATTGTAATTGTTTTAATTTTTACCATATGTGAGAGGAATTTGTTTCTGGAAGATTGTAGATTGCAACGGGACGCAAAGGCGTTTCCACTGGAGCATTCTGTATCCCCGGTGAGCATCCCTAACAAATAAATCGGTACGTTAATTAAGACGCTGCTGAAAACGATTATAATCAAGTTGCTTTAATTTGCACTTACTGAACGTAGTAGTTTTCTGTAATAAACGGACAGTTAATAAAATAAAATTTGAAAATATAAACGAAATGATTGGATGCACACGTACCCCTGCTCCATTGACACCTAACAATCCTGTAAAGTAAAAGACTCATCTTTAATATGAATTAAACCAACAATACCATTTATTAATTAATTTACCAAAGCATTCTCCATAATGCACCCCAAAATTCAGATTTGTTACAGCAGGAACACCCGCAAAACTCTTGCACAGATTATCCACAATCAGCGCGTCTTCATCAACCCTGCCTATTATGACATGATAAGTCATAATAAATTACAAAATTGTTATTGCCTATCATCACAAGCAATAATTACAAACATACCCTCTCTGATCAGTTCCTGTACTCTCGCCGCTTCCATTTCGACATCTGCATCTTCCGCTGCTACACTTTGGACTGCAACCATTTCGACATCTGCATCTACCGCTGCTACACTTTGGACCGCTTCCATTTCGACATCTGCATCTTCCGCTGCTACACTTTGGACTGCAACTGTAGCGTTAATCACAGGTTTTCTTTTTGAGAACAGCGCCCGAGAACAGCGACGAAACAAATCCATTTCCAAACAGATGATAAGACCATTGTATATCAATCCAAGGAGAAACAGAAACAAAATGTATTGAATCATTCCCTTAACATCAGCCGAAAATATATCCATCCTGGCACTACTCTCCTTTTTCCATTTAAAAAAAGACTCCGGTTTTATAGTGCAATTTGCACTTCCAATTAAATCTGCACATCCTTCTGCATAAACAAAAAAAGCAGTTCAATAGTAGTTCTACAGAAAAAAAGGAACTTCCTCTTGCATTATTTAAGCTTACCACAACATTGACGAAATCTATCTTCGACCAGAGTATTTTTATTACATAAATATTCCTTTGACCTTTCGGATATGACATTGCATCTGCTATTTTTCAGAGCAATCTCCACAAACGGCCCCAAGCCCATGTACAACGAAATCGCTGGGAAGAAAAAACAAATCGCACGGAGAAAACCAGCAATTATCCCCAAGTATTTATATTCTGGATTATGTGATAGCACTTCGAAAACAGTGATCATCGCCGGAAGTGGAAGAAAGATTACTGCACAAAGGAAAAAGAAGTTGCTTTCACAAATGGATTTTGAAGCGTTTATATAGCAAATATATTTTCAATACTTAAGCCAATGTGAATCACGACAACAATGGAGAATCCGCCAGCAACGGATTTAAGACATCGGCTGAAGAGATACGACATGGGAATTGCAGCCCATGCATACATTGCGACGAGGAAAAATAGTGCAACTATTAAGTTATCAAAAATAATTATTGATAATGTGTGCACTGTACTAAATGCATAATTGTTAGGCTAAACAAACGTACCTGCACCACCGTGACCAGTGTAGGTACCAGTTCTTTGCAAAATAAGAAAACACACCAGCATAGCACAGATAACTACAATCGTCATAACAAAATCCCAAAGGAAGGATGATCCCCAGTACACCATCGGATTTACTCCAGTCATCAGTTGCAATTGCTTTCCCTGTTAAATATTCAAAATTAATCATTACAAAATTCAAAAGGTGCAAGTTAGTTCATATGATGTGTGTGCATACTTGACAAAGTCTTTCTTCTATGGGAAACACAATAAAACAGGCCACCAGTATCGAAAGTCCAATCAGCAGTAGATTCTGGAACACCATTTGGACCCCGAAGCTTTCCCCGTCCGCCCCATCCTCCTTGGTTATCCTCGAAATCAAATCAAAATTCATCTCCGTAAAAGGGTGGTTGGTGACTTGCAAGCTAGGTTTTTTCGAACTGTCTGCCAACCAGTGTAACAATGTATTGGATGCCAGATTAAGGGCCAAAGGGGCCGCGTGGAATGGAATAGTGGAGAACATTGCTTTGATTTTCTTTGGAGAAAGTTCAGCCGCGACGATATATTTGTAGCGAAATGTACTCAAGTCGACACCTAATTTACGGAGAAGTTCGTCCACGTCCACCAATGCACCCTCTTCAAATTGTTGTGTGCGTGATTCAACAACTGACTTAAAACTGTCAACCATTCTCTATAAATAAATAATGCTAAATTATTTGTATTTCAATATATTTGTAATCTCTTTCTTTCACCTTATCCGTGTCTTGCGTACTAGAGAACAAAGTGATTGGATTCTTATACGGTTTCAGTCCAATTTCTAGAGGTTTTCTTTCTGAATCCTTGTCCGTTGCAACTATTCCCCCTTCGGCAAGCATCACAATCGTAACAAGAAAAACTGGAATTACAATCTAAAACAAACATGGTCTTATCATATCACACACAGGTTTTATATAATATAAGACGTTAATAAATACCTGCGTTACAAGCAGCCCCCATTTTCGAGAAGAGTACATGAGTCGTTTTATGAAGCATCCGGCAAACTGTTCAAGAATCAAGTTTACTCCGATATTTCGACGCCCCTGTTGAGGATATGCACCTAAATACGGGAAGCACATGGGGTAATTATAAGTTTGCATGACATTACATAATTCTTAAAAGTACTTTGGTTTATTTCGGGATCCATCACCACTTCCCCGCCTTCTGCTACTTGTTCATCTTGATGTTCTCCTTGATCCAACGGAGCGTTCTCAGATAATAATTGTGCATCCGAGCTTGGAACAGTTTTAGAATGTTTAGAATGTTTAGAATGTTTAGAATGTTTAGAATGTTTAGAATGTTTAGAATGTTCAGAATGTTCAGAATGTTCAGGCGCAAGGACAGGGATTGATGCGGCAGGGTCCGGATCGGGTTTCTTTTTATCTGCGGCTGAAGCACCCTCCTCCGCACTGAATAATAATAATACTACTTATCAACATTTCAATAACAGACCATTATTAATTTTGGCGTTACTTGACGAATACTTCCTCCAATGTGGTGAGGGACAGTCCCATTGACATTATTCCTAAGGACTTCCCACTTCCCTCCAATTCTTTAAACATGTCGGGAAACGTGGCTGTGGAGCAAAATTCCGTGGGTAGAACTATGGAAAGTTCAGCAGCGTTGGTGATAGCACTGTCTTTGAATACAGCAGTGGCGACGTGATTTTGAACAATGGACAGAACCTTCTTCTTCTTCCCTTCGTCCGTATCTGACATGGTGACTGATAAAGTATATCCGGTGCCGTAGTGCCTCTTCAAAAACATGGAAGTCCCGTAGCATTGGAGCCGTCCATGACTCATAATCCCAATCCTATCGCCGAGCACGTCGGCTATACAAATTCATAAAAATCATTATTACATCAAATCAAGCCAATTAAGATAAATAAATCAGACAAAGGGACCTTCTTCCATGTAATGTGTGGTTAATACGATCACACGGTTTTGGCGTTCCCACTAACAAGAGAAATAATAATACTGTTTAATGCTCTTAAATCTATGTCAAATCTATTAGAACGTGATGTTACCAAGAGCAAATCCCAAATAGCGCGTCTAGCCTCCACGTCCATTCCACTGTAAATCAATGTCTATTTTTAACCGAACCTAACCTAAATGTATAATATTGAAATAGAATGCAACAAGTATTATCTGACCTTGTCGGCTCATCCAGAAATACCACCTTCGCCTTTCCAATTAAAGCAATTCCTAAGCACAATTTCCTTTTCTGACCTCCGGAGAGCGTTTTCGACATAGCGTTAGTTTTATTTGTCAACTGCAGCTTTGCCAACAGTTCGACACGTTCCTGCTTCGATGATTTAGCATCCCATCCCTTCAGCTGTAAGCAAAAATTAAGCATACTTATTTAGGTTTGGATCACATAATTGTTGGTTTTAAAAATCCACTCACTCTGCCAAAGAAAGTCAAATGTTCGTCAACCGTGAGTTCGTCAAAGAGTAAATTATGCTGAACGCAGACACCCAGTTGTTTCCGAACAGTGTTCAAGTCCGTTTTTATGTCATAATCGTTGATCATAATACTTCCACCAGAAATGGCCTCCATTCCAATACAGCACGAAATGGTTGTAGTTTTACCCGCTCCGTTGTGACCTATACAATAAGCAGATTTACGGTTAAAGCTTAATTAACTAAGTAATTCGTTAATATTTGTGCAAACTAAGGAAATATGCTCTACCAAGCAATGCGAAGATTTCTCCATCATACATCTTCATTGACACACCATCCACAGCTTTCTTACTGCCGAATCGTTTTTGCAAATTCATTATCACAACTCCTGCATGAAGACCTTCCGGTTCGGCCTCAAATCCTGGCTTCTCAGCGACGGACACATCTTCTCCCGTCATTCCCACAACGTTCTTTTGAGGAAATCTTATTCCCCAATATGATGGCTGTAATAAATTCAATATCAAAATTACGGAATTTATGAACCAAAGATTAAATAACAATCACAACCACCTTGAACAGAAAATACCACGGTTGTCGTGTTCCATATGGCGATGGGAGGACCGCTTCGGCGTAAAGAGTGAGCAGGAAATAGACCACAATATCCACTATAAACATCAGAATCACGTGACCAAGTGTCATTGAGTCTAGGGGGGTCAAGGGTTCATTTAAATTGCTCCATTGTATTCCAATTTCTGCAAAGGGAGAAATGATAAGCAATAATTACATTATCATGCATGTACAATACACCGTACTTCCTTGGCTCTGGCTTGTAAATCCAAGCATGATCTTCATCGCCCAAACGAGACACATGTTGGGCAACAGAGCCGCCGCCATTTTATCGCCGAGGGAAAGGTTCGCGTATGTTCTTGCCTCAGTCAGAGTGAATACAGTGGCAAAGAACGTCACGACCCACAGTATAAACCCAGCAATGATGGCAATAACGGCTAAATAGAAACATTAAAATTGCAAACAATTATTAAAATGAAATGGTTTGGTTATCGAAATGAATTGGTTGATAATTCATTACATTTTTTGAAGAATGTTGAGATAAAGAACAAGAACATCGTTGAAGCAAAAACGTACAGAAAAAGGACCATCCACCAGATGAATGGATTGCCATGTTTTATGTTTGGCCCTGCGGCCTTTTTAAACGGCGTAAAGTACAGGATAATCACGATTGTTACAGTTATCGACAAAACTAACATCGAGTTGAGCGCCCAAGATATCCAGTGCATCCAATTTGGAATTCCACAAAGTTTCATGAGTTCCTGAAACAATTTTCAATCCAGAATTTACTATATCCTGCTCTGATAATGATAAATAATAAATCAATAAATTAGATAGAAGAACACCTTAATTCCTGTTTGCCGTTCGTTTACAACCCCTATCATTACGGAGGGCACGATAAACATAAATCCGAGCACTATCGCCACTTGCATAAAGAAGCCAGTAATTTCATCTCCTCCTCCGTATATCTGGTATGAAGGGTACGGAATAGCTTGCAATCGAATCTATCGACATAAATAACCGTTTACAATACAATACATCTAATTTGGTAACATTTGTGTCTCCTTTACCTCGAAATCCTTGAGCTCAGCCTTATCTCCAATAAATTCTCTAATTAAAATTTTGTCCAGTTGAAGTTGTATGGCCGTAAATCCAAAATCTCGATACGCAGAATCTGAATTTTTTGATAAAAAGTATACAGGGACCTTATCATACCAGATAAGCTAAAAACTAAGCAACATTCATTCCCTTGCTTATCCTTACCTTCGCCAGGCCCACTCCGATCAGAACTTGGGAACAAATTCTCCGTCTCCATTACTGCATGCTTTATACTGTATTTGTCCTTTTCTGGCTTCATTCTAATTTTATAGCGAAAAACTCCCCCTTCTTTATGTGGAAGTCTGCTTTGAAAGATAATCGCTGCCACCATCTTATTTTTCTCGGAAGCATCGCTGCGACGATTTGCGCTGCGGCCGTGGGCGCGGGCGTTGGGGTGAGTGTTTGCGATGAAAGAATCTTCAACTTCCTTTTCTGATGAGAAACCCTTCAATTCTGAAGTGTGAACAATTAATTATTATTGTTTTCTTAACAATTTCATTAGTTAATTAAAATACAAGAACAAAAAAAAACAAACTAAATTCACCAATTCCGCTGTTTAGAGCCGTGCGAAGTTGCTCCATCACATTTTCTTCATCAGGCCCAGTTGGAGCAAATCCCAAAATACACTGCTCTGAGTATCCTCCACAGTTAAATTTATGATCCTGCAACACGCACAAGATAAGATATAAGTGTTTATAATTGCTGGACAAGGAATTAATTAATTTGCAAACAAAATGATAACTTATTACATTTTCGCCTTTTTCTTTAAAGTTTGTTGGTGGTTCTTTGGGGTCCGGCTTTCTCGGTTGGGAAGAATCATCCCCTGGTGCCGTGAATGACATGGTTGTCAGGATAAAGAATACGGTTAAAAATGTGGGTAGCACTATTTCCAAGCCGGTCACAATAAAGTGACATTTACGCAGGAGTAAATTTTTCCACAGGAGAAGACCAATCTTTCGTCCTGCACTTGATATTGCATTGGAGTTATTCTTTTTGGGAGTGGGTGGGGGTGGTGCAGTGGGATTCGGTTCGGGTGGTGGTACTGATTCTGATTCCACTTCCGGTGTCAGTTCCGGTCCCGGTTCAGCCATGATGCTTATTGTGGACAGACTGAAGGAATATTATATATTTTACTATTATTTGTGCAAAAAAGTGGATTCCTTCAGATCAGACATCACACTTTATGAATTTTCTTGTTTGCAGAGTTCAAAATATCCCCAATTTATTTTTTTTTAATTTGTGGTGACTAAATTTAAGAAATCACAGTTGTTGTGGCTACAGGTATCAAAATATCAAAAATCCATGAACTTCGTTTATTTCTCGTTATTTAATTACTAAAGAATTTATCAAACTATATCTACACTAATTATGTAATTATCTATTCTGTAATTATCTTAAATATAGCTACGTAATATTCATTTTATCTTATTTATCCTATTACAACCTGGTTACTAAAGTCCTCCTTTTCCAAACGCTTCAATGTGCCAATGAAATGAGCTCGAATTCTCTCCTGAAATGAAATTTAATTGCATGAGTTGATGTTAAAATTTCGAAGCTGTCATGTATATCGTGAAAAATAATGTTGAAATTATTAAATACAAATAATAAAAGTATACTAGAATCACTCACTGGACTAAATTCGACACGCTTGTTCGGATTTCCACAACCCTCCAGAGTACATCCTTTACACGGAAAGTTGGCTCGTTCAACCTGACAAAAATTCATAAAATTGGATCCATTGCAAAAAATTTGCATCCATTCTACCGTAATCTTATCTAATTATTTAAATTCACTTACTTGGCATTCAATATCTGCTAGGGCACACGAGCAGGTGTCCGGATCGCAATATAACTTACACGAACACCCACCCAATTCCCTAGAAGACCGAATATCTTGACATTGCTGAAATTAAATAATTGATTCTGATTTTCGGTTCGTTTGATTATTTAAAGAATGTCACAATGAAAACAGTATCGACTTACGTCTTTTTCGGCGGGGTCAATTTTCTTCACTTCAGCTTCTCGGAGCATAATCCGTCGTTGTCGAGGAGGTATCGGTTGCAATTTATGCATGTGACGCTGCTCTGCTGCATATTCCTGCAGCGAGAATTTCTCGAAAAGTACATGCTGGGACGTCATGCCTAAAGTACAACCACCCTTAAAAAACAGAAACAACGATTATACTTAGTTGTTATATATGAAATGGTCATAGTTAGGTCAAATTGAAAAATACCTGAGACGGAACGCTCGTAAATCCTTGCTCCCGAGGAAAATAAAACACTTTCACTACGTCAAAAGTGACCGATCTTTGTTTCTTGGAGGGGATGGGACGTCGATGGGACGTCGACGGCTTTGGTGAACCCAAAAGTATAACGGAGCTACTTTGGGAGAGAGGAGGAGAACCATTATTTGACTTCTGAGATGAAGACACGCAATTTAAAATCGAATTTTGGCTTTGGCTTCCACTCGATTGTGTGGGGGAGGAAGATGATGATGTCTGAGAATAAGTGAATCGTCCATTCTTCTGCTGTTTCGTGGGTGACGACTTTGTGCTGCCACCAATGCCACTAGAACCTGGAGACTCTGGAAGTTGACTGAATAACTTCCGTCCGGCGTTAATCGAAAAGTTAAGATCCACATTCTCAAGCTGCTGCGCCAAAATTCTGTCTTGTTCCTCCTCAATGTTTGATCTTCGACCAGATTCGACCTAACACAAGATAATTAATTAAATTCTAATCAAATAATGCTGTAATTTTTCCCAACCTGTAATTGTTTAATTAACTTTTGACTATCACTTTCTTGAATCCTACGCTCGTTTTCAATATCTTCCAAGTGTTTTCTATTCATTTTGTCATCCAATTCTCTATTAAGCTCTCCGTTTCCCGTGCTGGTCAATGGACATCGAAATTCCACGTTTTCATCGCCCTCTACGTCACCCCCGGCTGGACCATTATTGTTATTGTTATCGTTCTGAAAGGTAGAGACGAGATCGTCATCTAGCACGTCTTGCGAGTCCTCACCCAACAACCGTACTCGCACCAATCTGGGAAACTAAAGGACAAGAAGAACAGACCATGCATTTGTTTAATTGTCCTGTCCTTCACCTTAAAAAGACATTTTAAATAACACCAACTTACTTCTATCTTCACCCTTTCCCATAATTTATTATCAATAAAGTTATCCTGCTTCAAAGCTGTCCTGCCCCAAACCGAGAGACGAGTCCGACAACAGGGGCATAGAAGGGAAGTGTCCGAAATATATATGTTGAAACAAGTACAGCAAAACGAATGGCCGCATGGTGGTGTGACCGGTTCGATAAGTATGCTCCAACAAATTTGACAGGTAACATCTTGACGTGTTAATAGTCCAATTTTATCGGCAAGCTGGAATGAATAAATGGCATTCTTATCAAACCACACCCAAACACTGGTTGGACTCGACCATACCAAATTAACTGACTACAAACTAAACTCACCATTTTTATGGCCGGCTTGGCAGTATCAACGCCTTTCCTTTTCGCCACAGACCCTTTGGATCCCCCAGCCATGATGTCTCTTCTATATCTTCAGTTTTAGTAAAACTGTTTTACTATACTTACAAAACAAGATAAGCTCTGATATAATCAATGTAATTTTTTCTTGTGGTGCTTGGCTTCACGAGGCAGACTAATGTTTTCCTTAGCCACCACAATTTTTGTGTTATTTGTTGAGAAATATGCTATGTATGTTAATAAACCCTATTCTATTTTTGTGTTATTTGTTGATAAATATTCTATTAATAAAGCATTTTTGTGTTATTTGTTGAGAAATATGCTATGTATGTTAATAAAAGCTTTGTCATTATTAGCTCGCCCAGAGTTAAATCATAAAATGTTTGTTAAAAATGAAGATTTTATTATATTAAAATAATTTACATGTGTCAAGGTCCTGAACAAATTGAGTCCTTAGTTACGTCTACATTTGTGTAGACGTGTTATCATACAACGTGTGTGTGCCCGTTATCACTGCATGATCACATACCGTGGTAATTTATCAACCTCATCATGGGCGCAGGCATTAAAGAAGCGTCGCGGAAATACGCACAATCTGATACTACCAGCACTTCAATCTTACCCGGGGAGCAACACGACTTGACCACTGCATCCGTTCAACAGCAGACATCCCTCCTCACCCTTGGTCAAGATAACCACCCCCATCAACACACCCAAACACCCACAATTGACGACGCCCAGCATCCTCTGATATCCGATGTCCATCCTCCGATCGACGACAAACCACCACAACCATCCTCCTCTTCCATGCACCTGCTTCCTCCTAACACAGCCCCATCATCACATCACATCAAAACAGTAAAATTCGATAATGAGACGCTTCTCGGAAACTTTAAACATTTACCCAAGAAAACGAACCGTTTCGACTATGAAGACGTTCGTTTGGGGAAGGATCGTTATTTTCATGTCGATGTCGGCTCAGATTGTCAAACATACTTCAAAGCTCAAAGAGTTCGTTTGGAAGAAAAGAAGACGGAACATTTCGCCTTCATTGTCGACCTGGATGCGTATGAATACCACAAAGTTGTATTTCATCTCTTCCTTAATGAAATTTTGGAAAGCGCATTCTTCCGGTAAGGCCAAACTTTTATTACAGAAAACAAAAATAACCTTTCATATTTCTATTTTTGTTCTTTTTAAAGCATTTCCATCCTAATTCTTGTCCTCGTCAACGCCATCATAATCGGTTTCCAAACAAATGCGCAAATGGTGGATGCGTACGCAACTTATTTCTACGTCTTTGATCAAGTCATTCTGAGCGTGTTCCTATTTGAAATCTTGATCAAGTGGATTTACGATTTTAGACTGTTTTGGAAGGTTCATTTATTACAAAATTTACAAAATTGTGTACCCTCTAAATTAATTATGCACAGGTCGGTTGGAACATACTGGATTTTATGATCATATTTCTCGTCATCTTGGCCGCGGTCATCCCAACCTTTAGCAACAGTCGGGCGCTCATTGTTGTTCGCGTTGTAAGAGCGTTTCGAAGTTTACGATCCGTTAGGTAGTCAAAATTGCGAATTCTTTTTTTTTTGCACAAAATTCACGTATCCTTTTTGTCCCTATCTTTTAGTTTCCTATCCAGTTTGAAAGTCGTGATGCACACCATTGTTCGTTCTGGCGTGGACATGGGGAATATTCTCATCGTCCTAATGATTTTTATGCTGGTCATGTCCATCATGGGTGTTATCCTGTTTGATTATCCTGAACTGGACACTAAACATTTTCAAAATGCTGTCGACGCTTGGTTTGTCCTCTTCATTTGTGTAACACAGGATGGGTGGAATCAAGTCTTGGATGAGTTTAGACTGGTATCCATACGCAATTACTCAATAAATTTCGAAAAACACATAATAATTATCAATATCCACAATTTCAGAACACCATCTACTTCCCTTGGTTAGCATGCTACCTAATTTTTGCCGTGTCGATTGGAGCCTTCGTCTTTGCAAACTTGATCGTCGCAGTGATCGTGGCGAATTTGGAACTCTCCGTCAAAGAAATGCGAGAAGACGCAAAGTTATCGAATAATCCTTTAGAATTTAATGTAATTAATTTATTATACAAATAATTAATTTTATGCCAAAAGCACAATAATTGATCTTACCACTTCAATTTTTCATCAGCCCGAGATTTCCACCAACGCTGTCGAAATGTTGCCAATTTATGACCTCATTTGCAAAAACAATATTCGCGTCCTATCCCAGAGACCTTTACGGATACCAAATTTGCGAAAATTATCACAAAGAAGAATCCAAGCTTATATTAGTTGTATGTTGTTCTTAAATCAATGCTTTTTGGAAAATTAATTATAAAATTCCTCATTTTGCAGTGATCGTAGCTCTCGAGCAGAACATGTTGGAAGCAGAAATCATTCTTATCGATCTTGAGAAAATTATAGCCGTCATGTTATCCGTGGTTCTTCAACTGGACATGTTTTCTCAACAAAAAGCGCATCAAGACGAGATAAAGCGGCCGTATGAGGAGTCTCTCGCAAAAAGTAGGCAGATCGATGGCGCAACCAATGTCATTCCTCCACCCACACCGTTCCAACCACGCGTTCCTGAAGACAAATCGGCGGGCACGCTACTAAATCCGGACGAGGAAGGGAGGGGTTCACCTAATTTGGCTTTTGTAAGATAAGATATGCGCATAAATGTGATTTTTGACCTAAGACCTGTATCAAATTATTTCAGATGCAACTTTTAAAGAATCGAAGGTCTGTGGATGACGAAGCGCCCCATGTCACAATGGTGCAAGCGGTGACGAAGACACTAGCTGCTTCAAAACAGACAGATAAGAAAGACAAAATGACAAAAGTTCCTAAAAAAACGTTCACTTAAAGATGCCAATTCGTAATGAT
>JAQFZJ010000996.1:0-13940 GCA_034695645.1 Folsomia fimetaria
CATTGGGCTTTGTCATCAAATATCCTCCAAGACAAATGGGGGCGCTGATGAATATTCTTGCGCTTCTTGGTAAGATACAACAGCACAAGAGCTTGTCCTGTTGTAATACATTTTGAATATAAATAAATCGCATATAATCGCATATAAATAACTTCCGTGTATAGTGTCCAACGCCCCAAATATAATGAGTGAATTTAGATTTTTGATTTTTCATGTTCAGCTTACACGCCTCAGAATATACAAGGAGAGGAAAATGCATTCACTGCGGAATTCATGATACTTTTACGAAAACAAATTACGCACGGAAATATAAGGTCTAGATGTTTTGGCGTGTTGGGAACAATTGCTGCAATCAAACAGTTGGCGTTGCATTCAGACAACACAAATACAGGTTGATGCTTATATACTTATTTGTGTATGTATATTTGTTTTTTTATTTATCTATCTATGTTTATATATATATTTATGCAGAGAAAATAGATGGACTGTTGGCCCTGGCATGGTCATCAATTGAGAATGATGAAGAGGCGTGCAGCATTTTTTTTTGATGAGATGATTTCTTGTGTCAAGGTCCTGCCCAAAGATGTTTGTGTTCAGTTTCGCGATATTCTAAAACTACACTTTGAGGTGAGGCAATGCATGAATGAGCCCATAGATTTTGATTTCGAGAGCAATGCAAAGCCGTGACGTGATAGCCTCAGAATTGAATGAGACCAATTTTCATAGATATATGCATGCATATTATGGTCCAATTGCAAACAACTTTTGTAAACGCACTTTTTTCAATCCGCTCATTCTGAGGGTATCACGTCACGGCTTTGCTAAACTTATTTATTGCTTTTTTAACTTAGCGCTTATGGACTCGGGACCAAGCCACAGCTTCTGAACTTCTACAAACTTCCAAAGGACAAGCAGGCTTGGATCTTATTCCAACGTTCGATGCCAACAAAGAAATGATACGAGATCAATTGATTATTGTTTTGGAACCTCACGCCCTTCAAATGAGTCCTCTCGTGGTTCCATCTCTTTTACGAGTTATGGCTGAATTAGAGAAAGGATCTGAAAATGATTTGGACGGTATTGATGCCTTAATCGGATGCCCCATATTTTTTCCACAATATTCAGGTGCAGTTTATATACATTAAAGAAAATTGATTAAAATCTTTGCACCGTGTCATGTCCTGTTTTTTTTAGCTTACTATGG
Source organism: Folsomia fimetaria (assembly GCA_034695645.1). Classification (NCBI taxonomy): domain Eukaryota; kingdom Metazoa; phylum Arthropoda; class Collembola; order Entomobryomorpha; family Isotomidae; genus Folsomia; species Folsomia fimetaria. Next base: position 1,205 of record JAQFZJ010000996.1, read on the forward strand.
ACAAGAGGATTTGACTCATTTGAACTATAATCAAAGATTCCATCTGGGTCAATATCTTGTAATTACTTTGAACTACTTTCGAGAGTGTGTCTCTGCCTTTGTGGGAATAATTGACAAAAAAGACAATCATGAACTTGGGGTCAAAGTTTGGATCAGATTGAAAAATATTGTGTCGCTCCAGAAAAGTCTAGTGAAGCATTTGCATGCATTTCCAAACTTACCGCTAGCCTATGGCACTCAGAAAAATATGAGCGACGCGTCATCATCATCAAGTCCTGGATTCTCTGGGGGATTATTGGGATTAAAATCTGCCAAGCCTAATAAAAAGAGAACGCAAAAAAAGAAGAAGAAAAATCATGATGATGAGCTGAATTTGGAAGAACTAATTCAGCCAAACCTAATTTCTCCGTACCTTCGTCGCCTGGATCTAACTGTGTTCAATATGTTGATGAAATTCCCTTTAAACCCTGTGGGCGACGTTGTGGATTACAACCAAGTACTTATTCAATGCAACTCATCCAATAATGCAACTCAGCAGCAGTCTGACTCCATTGCTATGTCTAAAATTGAACAGCTCAGCCCAGAAACTCTTACACTACTCTTGCCTGAAATTAAACGGCAAGCTTTGGACAAAACGTTTTCAAATTCAAATTTCAAAGTTTTTCTGGTACAAGATCTACTCGCTTCATTATGTCAACATGTGGAAACCATTTCAAACTTCTACAAACCCCAACAGGATGATGGTTGCGACGGAGCAACAGCTGAGGAGGACCTTGACGACATGATCACCATCAAACACGTGCCCGCCATTGACACATGTCTTCGCCTCCTCTTCAACACCATGAACTTGTACTTTGAAACGGTGTTAAAACAAGAAAAGGCTAAACAAGCTCAACTTGTCCAACAAATTATGCTCACATTACAATCAAGATGTATTATTATTGTTGGCGATACGGATGACATCGATATGGAAGGAGATTCCTCTCAAATCGAATTGTTAAGAATGGCATCAAAGTATTTTCTTGAGTTTGGTACATTAGTAGGGCCCACTGACTATCAAACTGCTCTGGAACATGTCAAGCTAATGAAAAATATGCACGATTTATTTCCTAGCTCGGATGGAATGTTTAAAAAATGTATAGGTAAGTAAATACATGAGGAATATATGGAACTAACGGTAAATATCCCTTAATATTTATGTATTTATTTAAATCTGTGCCAACAGGAAAAGCTGTAAAATCTTACCTGCGTAGAGACTGGTCGCTGCCATCGTCCTTCATCGTTTCTTTCCTAAAGACTTGGCTTTCTGTGGCCTCCTCTCCATTGAAAATAATGACGCCACTTGTGGAACTCTTAATTGGGGGGACTGAGCTGGATGAGAGCGTTGAAATACCCCAGACTAGTGTGTACCAGTCATGCAACAAAAATAACTTTCACGCCTGGTATGCAACCATATTCCAGGGTCTTGCTCAGGATTCCATTAAATGGGTGAGTAGATGGAAAGTTTTTTTTTGTAAACAAGAATTCAAATGAAGGTTTCAAATTTGGTGTTCTAGGCACGAAAAGGAAATAATGTGAATGACTCAATGGTTCAACGATGGACTAATGGCAACAAGTTGTTCAGAACCTTGGTGGAAGTGTCGGTGGAAATGAAAAACTCTTCCATCCACATTCCACTCCTGAAGGTACAATATATGTGGAAGGATATAAAAAATATAATTAGCCTTTACATACGTTTTGATATCCCTTTCATAAGTTCTCACGGCTCTACATTGAAGCTTTCATGAGCGGCGGCGGTGTGGCTATAACCACAGAGTTATGGAAGCAGCGCAAGTTTGACGAGGGGGAAGCCTTCAACCTGGACATTCAAAAATCGACCCGAAAAATTCAAAGTATTTGCGAACACGCAAAGGTTTGTAAAAAAAAAATTGTCAATTTATTCATTTAAGGTTGTAATATATTATGTACATACATACATAGGTGAGTAAAGACAATTTACTCCTTCGACATGTCCCTCCAATGAAGAAGACTTTGGAAACGCTAATTTTCAAAGTCCGCGAGACTGTCGCAACTCTTGGAATAACGAATGTGTTTAGCTTGGGCAAGTTAAAACATCGAAACTTGGATGGGGAAATCATTAACTCCCAACCCTTCAATCACTCATCTGATCAAGATGAAGACCAGGAAGAATCTTCTGATGTCCAAGTAGAAGAAGATAATGATGGTAATGGAAATGTATTACAAGAAGAGTCCGACGAGGAAAGGATGGATGTGGATAGTTATGAGGCTGTTGTTGAAGACGACATGTCTATGGACGATGATGATGGAGAGTATGACGATGCCTGATTGTTTAGACTATGTACGTAACTAAAAACAAAATGAATTTTAATTGTACTTCCGTTTTCTTTCCAAATTGTAAATCCGATGACAACTTGGTATTATATAAAATAAAATAAAAAGTACTTTGTATGTTATCCATTACTCGTTTGGCAATATTAAACTTGCATTAACAAAACCTGTTATAAGTAGATTATTGATAACATAAAATCCTGCAGTCAGTTATCACTATTATACTTCTCCCATAATAAACACTATTATGTTGTGCGTCGAAATTTTATTTTAAAACACAAATCCATGTTATAGATTATTTATAACATAAAAAAATCCTGCAGTCAGTTCGAGGATGGATTATGAATTATCTCTGAATTATGTTGTGCGTCGAAATTTTATTTTAAAAAACACACAAATCCATATATATATATTTCATAGCTTTAAGTCACTGAATTTATATTCAGTGACGCTAAAAATAATAAAAGAAATGAGCGAATTAGAATTTGAAATTCGTAAATACCATACAAGCCAATTAAAGTTCTACCTATATTGTTCTGTCCCCAAAACCAAAGTCAATTGTCACTCTCTCATGCATGTTATGTAATCATTGGATTCTGCCATTTACTACTTGAAATTAATGTCATTGTTCCTCAGGAGTATAAGAAATCTCATTAATAATAATAATTTTGCTAACTTTACTACTTTATTACGTCGTTTTCTGCAGTTCCACAAAGCTGAACAAGGCTCGGTCAGAGAATTGAAATCCGTGTGGGGTTTAATATCTTAGTATAGAGGTAGGAGGTAACGTAAAATCTTTCAATCTTGTACTTGGTCGTTGTAAAAGTCGGTGTAATAAAGGCGTAAATTTCGGCTCTGTGGGTGGGTGTACAGTTCTATCAACTTTATTTGGCAATACATACATACAATATATCTATCTGTTTGAAATACTTATCTCATATTTTATAATAATTGATCCTCTCAGAAAAGGTGAGCCTTATCGGGAACTAAATGAACTAGCTCAAATCCTATTCTTGGCTACAACCTTGACAATATGACCGTCAATGGCAATACTACGACCAGTCCCCCCCCCCACCAGCAACTAGCAGAGGAACGTTGAATCGTCCATCTCACTCCATCTCACTCTCACTCAAAATTCCAGTGCAAACTCCAAATTTGATAAGTACATACACAACAAAAAAGTATCAATCTGATGAAAAATAAATCTTTGATTTTTTCGTTTCGACAGCAGATCAACGTGGCTCAAAGTGGTGATGGAAGGAGGCGCAAAATGATTCCGAACGAACTACCAATCTATTAATACAGACACAACTATATAAACAATTATAACAATTATAATATCTCCGCAATGTGCTATGAAATATGAATAAATGCAGTGGTAATTAAATAAGGGAGGATAAAATTGGCTCTCCTTCAGAATATATCAAAAATTTGCAGTGGGTCAGAGACTGATGTTTGACAAACAGATTTGTTGGTTTAACTTTGAGCTGTCCATGCATCTGCTATTCATTTGTTGTATAAAAGAATAATATCATAGTTACACTTTTGTATATACAGTAGGTCATCGTCCTTCTCCAAGCATTTGTCGATGATGTCACGTCGTCAAGGAATCGTTGGGGCAAATATTATATATGATATGATTTTATGTGTCAGACTTCACAAAATAACAATTGGCCACACAAAAACCTTACTACTACAATCCGTCGATATCCGTCGATTATTCTCTGGGGAATTGTCTAGGAATAAAATTATTGAGTGTCCTTGTAAGGAAAGTAAAAGCAAAGACGCCGGGGGAGGAGGAGGTGGAAATCCGGAGGAGGTTCCGGGTCCCAGTAGTAAGAAAAGCACAAGACCTACCAATTTATTTCTTCCTCTATACAAGGAAACCTTTGGAAATATGTGGTCATATCATCAATCATAATCTTTCATGTTATTAATTATAACAATAATTAGGTATGCAGCTTCTTCAAACGTCATTTATACTCCAACTATGAGTCGAGAAGACGTAACTGAGACACTTGGAAAGGGGAACAAGTTCCTACCTGACGAAAAATTCACATCGTCCCAAAATGCAGTATTCGAGTCTATGAAAATCAACTTCCAATGTAAGGATATACAGACAGTTATGTAAAATAATAATAATAATGTGTGCACATTTTATTATTATTATATGAACCAATGCACAGCCCCACCAAATTACGAGCTTGCAGTCGCTGGGTCAAGAAACATCTACTACAGGGGTCAAAGAGGTTGCAATCTGGTCACACTCGAGACGGCAGTGAACAAAGTCATGGCATCAATGATGGATAAGTCCAACATTAAAAATACCTATATTGGAGCGATACAGGCAAATCAGTTTCTCCAACTTTTAACGGGTAATAACAAAGCATGACTTTATTGATATACACATGTATTTCACATACCTAAATATATTATTATGTACATACTTTGTTGCGCAGAATATTTTGACACTGAAATTCCAAAAATGCCCAAGACCCGTGCTGTCTGTCCAGAATTTTTTCGGTCCAGTAAAGGACTAATTTTTTCTCATGAAAAACAGTTTGCCTGGATGACCGGATTTTATAATGGCTACATCAACAAGGAGCCAGAGGTTATTCTTCGTAATCTTTACGACCCCGCTTGGGGCACCCAGGAAATTACATGCAAACTATGTCCACCCCGTACCGTCCCACCACCACCAAAAAAGCCGGAACAGTTGGACAATATCACCCGACGAAATTCGCGAACGCCCATCAGTACAAACATTAGGTCAGATGGCAGAATGAGGATCAGTAGGCTCCTAGACTTTCATTTTAAGGGGAACCATACAGGAGAATGGACGGCTGAGACCACAGACTGCCCTAAATGTGGGAAGGATTTGTCGAACTACACGACTGAGGCTCAAATTGCGCACAGAATGCACCACTGTGTTGTTGTTCTATCTGCTGGTGAAGAATATTATGGAAAGTACAAGGTTGACACACCCCCGTTGGCTTGGCCAAGCTTGCCAACAAGTATTGCATAACTTAAAAACTAACCCCCACCTAATCTCAGCAACAGAGTACATTGGCTATGAATTTAAAGTTCTTGTGCAGTGTAAGGTTCAAACAATTCATTCATTCTATTCATTCAATTCAAATATTCCTTCTTTGATTCGTGCATTCATTCTCCACAGGTCATCTCAACACCGTTGGACCTCCCACCTTCCCAAACTTGACTCAAATGTCATGGATTGCTCGGGCAAACTACTGCAAGCAACACTTCAAATTTATTAACCGTTACATGATGTACAAGATGTTGCAGTCTTTCAAAACAAAGGACGTAGTAGATGAAAATGGATGGCAGTCGTCATATTTCTGGGATAAGAACTTAAAGCCGGAATGTAAGTTCTGCGGTGACGAAACAATGGCGAATGAAGCAGAGTTAAAGACCATGTTGGATGCTGATTTTTTTTACTTTTTTTGAAACTTTTGGGCAACAGCAATAATGTGGTATTGGCTCAATTAATTTTGACATTGCCTCATCATCCCGACCATCATCCCTATGTAGTGTAGTATGAAATAAAAAGTCAGACAATCAAGTACTATCATTGGATTTGCGTGGTATGCTTTCTTACACCGGATATTCAGATATAAAGCATCCAATGTTGTTATCCATTGTTCCCTCTGATGATAATGTCGCTTCTTCTTGATGTTCTAGTCTCTGCTGTTCTTGGCTGTACGTAAATAATTAAATTATCACAAATTATCTCCAAACATTTGTTGTATTGATTATTCGCACACATATTACACTACCATTTCATATCTTCAACCAGTGGTGGTGGGTGGTGGTAGTGGTGGTGGTGATGATGAGAATACCTGTATCTCGGTTGGAAATTCAACTGGCCTAATTCTCCCAAGGGTCCAAAATCCACCGGTTTGGTCCACTGCCAAAAATTGTTGCAAATAATTGTTCCGGTTCTCGTCATCATCAATTTCTAGCTCGTTGATAATACTAAACCGTAATGATGGGACACTCACCATTATTACGCACACTGCACCAAGATAACTACACAGATATAAAGAAACAATGACACACAATTTTTGTAACACTGGCAAAAAAAATTGTAGAGTAAATAATAATTGAGTAAGTAGTTGGAATAAAAAAAAATAAAAATGGCGTCGATGCTGAACTAATGAACACAAACAAACAAACAAACAAACAAACAAAAGAATCCTGCTAGCTTGCTATAAGAATCAATCACATAATTCTTGGACGCACGCCGGCTTTATATACATACATAAGGAAGAATCCAATTTATTTCAGCTTTATGTAAATAAGCTAAACGTGCCAATAAATATAAGCACTTTATAAACTTTATAATAATACAAACATCTAACTACAAATAATTTGTCATCATCCGTCATACATCCGCCACATTTTTACATGGACACAATTTTATCAGCAAAGCCGTAAGTATGTACATACGTAACGGAATAAATTGGTTGCTGATTCCAGAAGAAGATTCCAGAACAACACAACTTTCATCCTTATCAGTTACTATTTACTCTTCGTACTTTTCTGGTCCTTCTTTTTCTTCTTGGTCTTGTTCTTATTTTCATTTTCTTTTTCGTTGGCCTTGTCAGTCTTCTTACTTTTAGTTTTTAGTATATTAGCACTTTTGTTGAACCGGAAAAATTCCTCAAGGGTTCGAATTTTTCTTTTCAAAGGTATCACAATTTGCTGTTGTTGCTGGATTTTAACTGTTGAAAATAATTGTGGATTTGTAGTTGGAATTTCTAGTAGTAGTTCCGTCTAGTCTGTTGGTTGGTTCCATTGTATTGTAGGTATGTAATTAATAATTTACATTAGCCTATATAGTACTTCTCAAACAATACTGCCGCCCGCCAGTTTTGGCTCACCACGTTTGTTTCACTTTTGATATGCGTATAATTGAACCAAAAATGCTGAATTGCATTTCGAACTTTATCACTGTAAAACACATAATATTCAACAAACAAGCACACACCCTACATACAATTAAATTGATTTTGGAGTTGACCGCATCCTCCATATTCCTATGTATTTTACTAATTATGAGCTAAAACTATATGACACTATGGTTGATTATAAATCTATAATAGAGAGAATCGATATGACCATACTAGATTAGAATATTAGAATATTCAAACCACTTCCTCATTCTGCATCCAAATCCTTATTATTATTAGGCAGTTGAAACATGAACCGGTTTATCCAAAAAGCCCACTGCTGGTTATTGCACATATGTATTATTATTATCAAACACGGAGGAAAAGATGCATATAGAAAGGGGGCTCTATGTTGGGAAGTGAAGGAGATACCCGAGAGGGAAAGTTAAGTTCCGGAAAGAATTTAAAATAGTATATATATTTTGTACTTGTAATATAGACCGGTTCTATGTCTAGGATGTTATACAACGGCGATAAAATTGAACATTTTTGTTGTTGGCTGATGGACGGGTTTATAAAATAAATTCAGCAGCTATTCAAAATGTTCTAAAACCAATAAAAGGACTTCAATTTGTATGTACTCGAATCAAAAAACGAATGAAATCAAAATTGCAAAAACTGTAATGTACTTTCTCATAAGCATTTAGAAAAGTGCAACAACAAACAAACAACACTATACGTATTTCAAAGTAATGTATCTCGGATATATAACTTTATTTCATAGAAATTATCATCATGATGCATTAATATATATATGTATAATGTACAAGATGGTTACTGAAAGGTTGGATTATATGTACTATTTTACTACTTTCTGGATGAAAAAACGCTCACATAAGCGGGGTGGTGCCTATATATAGATTTTGCGTCAGTCATTTGGTCCATCATCAAGATCAGAAAAATGTAGTGATGAAAGAATATATGTATGCCACCTAGATAAATGGGGAATGTATTTCATTTTGAAAACGTGTGCACATATGTGTATTATTGTATGAATTTGTATAATTATGGGGTAAAAGGGCGCAACTCCCACTCTCACATGAAAAAATCTTTTTCATGAAGACACATATTATATTAATTAAGGCATCTTTGAAGACAAGGGAACAAGATGGTACATATTTGCCAAGGGGGTTGGTTGTTTAATTGTCTATATATAATCCGTATTTATGCAAATTGGGCTGGCGCCCAAACCCCGTAATCAACAAAGACATTATAATCAAAATTTATTTATTGATTAATAATTGATTCCATAATTTAAGAAGAATTCCCAAAGCTCAACCAAATATTGGCTGGAATCTATATATTTTAATACTTGTAATGTAGACTATGGTTTGACTATACCCAAGTATGGATAGTTTGATATTGTGTTGGCTGATGGACTGGTGTAGAAATTCAGCAGCTATTCAAAATGTTCATGTGAAAGTAAAAGCACTCAAAGCAAAGTACTTCAATTTGTATGTACTTCACTTAGTTAGTAGAATAAATTAATGAAATCATGAATATTACTTTTTCATATGTACATATATGTATGTATGCATTCAGTAAAGTGCAATAAAATCTTTGATTTATCATTTACTTTGATATAAGTATATTGTCATTAATTTATATCGTACAAGATGGAAATATATTAAGTATAGTTGCCAAAATAAATTAATATGAAAATATAAAACATACAACACATTATGCACAAAAATACACATATACATAAATTCTAAATAAATGCTAAATAAATGTAAAATAAATAACTTGTAGAAATTAATTTTAAATAAATATTCAAGCATACTCATGAATTACTAGAAAGTTGAAAATAATATAATACTTAATCTTAATTTTAGCGAACGTTAATTGTTTGATATTGGCTTTTTGTCTGACTCTGATTTTGTTCATTTCCTTAACTAATTATTAACTAATATTTATTTGTTCATTAATTGACTCATGACGGAATATATTTATTGCTAGAATTGGGTTGAATTTGATTGGGAAAAATAATGGTGTCGGTGAATTGGAGCTGTATATTTTTCAGCCAAGAAGAAGACTCACTTGAAAAGAATGAAATTAATTTCAAAGAGATGCCACCGTCCTTATTGGACGACAGTATGTATAAATTATTCTCATCATCCCTTGTCCACTCCCATTCCCCAATTGCGGTATTGTAGGCAATAACTGACTTGCCTTGTACAGATTCCTCACTAATAAAATCAATCTGTTTGTTATGCACATGATCAATGCTAATAATGGATGATGATGCCCGTTCAAATTGAAGACTCGAGTTGAGTCTCTGCATGATTCTAAAATTAACAACATTTGAGATTACTTCAGGGGAAATATCATAATTAAAGCAGATGATGAGCGCCTTATTAGACAATTGTATTCCAAGAACCACGGGATCATCATCAACCAAAAAAGATGCATCTACTTATATGGGCTGACTGCTGGAGGTTCCAACTGCAGCGTCGTCAAAGATATTAATGATTTCTTTGGTAGCAGCATCGTCCCTGTTGTAATTGGATTTATATAATACCAAATTAAACAAGTTGTAAGGAAAAGCAAGAAATAACATTTATGTTGTTAATACCGTGGGAGCTTGCCAAGGCGATTTCGAACATCTGGAGAAGCACCTGAATGAGTTGAGTTATTATGACATTCAAGGTACAGATATCATCAATAATTTGGACTTACCGTGGTCCAAAAGATAAACGACAATGTCTTGTAAGCCTCCTCTCGATGCTTCATGAATAGCGGACTCACTCGTCATCCATCCCAGTATAGGGATATTGAGATTACATGACCCACTCTCAAAGAGTAATTTTACTAGGTCAAGCTTACAACTTTTGGACTTGCTTTTCCAGTTATTGCTTTGTGCTATAAAAAAATGAAAATGTCTTCTGTAACACAAATTTCGACACACACCTAAAATTGATGATAATTCACGGAATATATCAATATTATATTATAAAACGAACCAAAGGAGTCCACCCAGCATAATCTTGAATATTGGGCTCCGCCCCCGCAAATATACATTGTTTGGCCTTTTTTTAAAGCTGTCCTGTTCGGCAAGCGACATGAAGTGCCGTTTTTTTCCCTTTGAATTTTTCTTTACTATACTATCACTGCTTTTACGACCACGTTTTATTACTGGGACGGGTGTGGTAGATTCAGATTGAATTGACTTAATGGACATAGGAGTTGATGATGATGCATGACGATGTTTGAACACTGGAGTGGAGATGGGGCTATCAATAATGCCGGGAGAAATTTTGTCCCCTTCACTCCGAATTGGTGTACTTATTGAGCCAACTAGATTGAATAATAATGCAGATTTCTTGCGTCTCTTCGTCGCCAGCTTAAGCGCAGAGGCATAGGTTCAATCAACATCCAAAATTGCGGGCTTGGAGGTAGTCGCTGATACATCGTCAATGTCTGGAGAAATCATACCCTTCTTGCTTGTCTTCAACTTGGAAGTAATAATAGCGGGGGATTATTTTCAAGATCTTCTGAAGTAGTAATGCTATATAGTTTCCTCATAGGACGAAGACGACGATCTATCTGAAATAGCAGGGGGACTATGAATGTCTGTGGAAACGCGAAATATTTTATTCCCCTTATTGGCATTTTCATCAAGGTCAGGCAAACCCCTGCCTGTATTGGTAAGCGTAAAATATGAAAATCATGCAAAAATACTTGTTACAAGTATAAATAATGAATGAATTATATGTATGTCAAAAGACTCCCAATTAAACTATCTATTTGCGTGCAAGTTGTGACGCATAGCAAGAAGATACACAATAATAATCGTAGTTATCAACGTATTTTATTTGGGTCTCAAAATGTGTTTAATTTGTAATTATCTTTCTACAAAAAATTGTTAATCAATTCAATGAATAAAATGTTATACATATATTAGAAAGTTAACAAAAGATGACAATAATTGTAAAGGATTGCAAAGAATTGCAAAGAATTGCACAAAATTGTGCATGATTGTAAATAATTATATGTATAACAATTGAATTGAACAATTATTCTGCCTTATTTTTTTCTGGTCAATTACGCAATAATACCACTCTAATTTGAAACATACTCGTCCATACCCGTAAATATCTACTCGTAAATATTGGATCAATGCATTGCTGGTCTTATAATATATTTATCAATATCTGAAGGAAACTGATCAGGAATGCAAAGTCCTGTTACAATTTTCATGTATTTTCACATAAGTTTAGAAAATATAAAAAAAGTTTGATTCTTTCAGCCTCAATTTAGAGGGTCTCTCGCAACATATTAGTCTATACACCTCTATGTATATTATTCTTATTTATGTATGATAACAGTACTGAAGGACAAAATACAACAAATATATTAATGAAATATATCATAAAATAAAATAACATGCTAAGCTAAACGCAACTTACTAATTCTTACTAAAACTTTGACGAGTTTATAGAGTTTATAGATTACGCGTCATTATTATTATGGATGTAAAATCCAAGCAGATCCGCTCCCAATCCAGTGCTACTACCGTTGTTCTTGGTCATGGCGAAGAGGGGATCCCAATAGTGGTTTGAAAAATGCGGAGGATAGCGTAGGCAGGATGATCGAATATCTAGACATACCAGGTTCGGAAATTGTCGGAGAACATTTCTCATCCAGTCCAGATCTATACGGAGGTTGCCCTCGTAAAATTGGAGCTTGTCCAACGAAAGGTAGCGTAGAGAGCTGCAGGATAAGACAAATTGTTGTAGGCTGTGAGCATTGTCAACTTGAATTTGCTCCAAATTCAATCGTTCCAGTTCTGGAAGATGAAGGTTGCTGAAATCTTGGACTATCTCACCATACACTTGTCCACCCCGTCCAATAATGTCTAAATGGTTGAGCATGGACGAACTGTATGAAAGCGTTGGGTGGAACAATACAGTCTTTTCCAAATTGATGTTGATGAGCCAGAGTTTTTCCAGAGTGGGCTTGTGTCGAGCAAGTAGGGCCTGAATACATTCCAGGGCGTATAGTTCCATCTGGTTTTCATTAAACCGTTGTTGTGATCCTGAAATGACGACGTCGCTGGTTTTGGGGACGGCACTATTGTTGTGCAAAGTTGATGATGATGATGGGGGTCCCCAAATTAAGTTGAGTTTTATCAAGTGCGACGACGCAGCAACAGCAACCCCAGTTTTTGGTGTTGGTGGTGATGATAAGAACCGGACAACAAATGTATTCAAAAGTTGGGTGGGTAATCCAAGTGCCAAGCTTCTTAAACAATTCAGTGACGACGTCGGCGCATAATGCTTGGACCTGACGACTAATAATTCTAGGACCTTCATTAAATATTTATCTTTGATTGGAACGGAAATGATTGCGTACGGAGTGAGCTTAATGTCCAACTCCTTGAGAGATGTGGCATGGATTGAGATGAATGGGAATAA
>JAQFZJ010000997.1:0-13924 GCA_034695645.1 Folsomia fimetaria
TCAAAACACCATGACACATGTTTCTAACATGATTTTTTGAGACGAATCTAATGGTGTAGGGCGCTTTGACGTTAAACGACCCCCACGTGAAAAGTGGGTGTGGTCAATTATCAATGGGGGTAATGTGAGATTTGTTTTCGACGTGAATCGTAAACAACATGAATCATTTTACCCAATATGCCAGAGCAAAACACTTTGATTCGCCCCTTCTTTACATTCGTTTGTAACGGTTTATTTAAGATAAAGTGGAATTTGGTAACCACTAACTTGTGTATTTCCCTTTAATCTCTACATGATAGTTATCTCAAAGCATGCGAATCTCTAGTTTTATCGCAAATTCAGACTGTCACATGGATAATGTGACATATTAATCGATCATGATATTTCACAAGCTAAAGTTCGTGTCAACGAATCGTAAAATAATCGACATAATACAATATATTACAGTTTAAGAAATGCTTCGAGAATGTGCATAAATATAAGAACCACATAAAAGTAATCTCATATAAGACAAATAAAATTATTACATTTTTAGAAGCATAACAATATAAAACCATAACAAATTCACATACATATTTAAGATCGTATCTAATTTAAAGCAAAATCCAATTTCAATATTACTTTTGAAGATAAAAAGTGCTTGGATAACCATTTAATGGAAAATTGATTGCGAGTTCTACTTTGAACAACCTAAGTATGTTAGTATATAGACATGGTATTAGCTGATTGTAGGTGGTTGCAAGAAGACAAATTGATTAAATATTTGTGATTCTTTCAACTTACCGTTTAGACTAAATAATAACTGTCCAGCCTAATTGGATATTATTGGGTACGTAAGTTGTGCTGTACTGGCGCAGTGGCGATCGGTCTTGGCTCCCCAAGGTTCGAAACCCACCGAGACCACCAGTTTTTATAAACACCACAACTAAATCATACATGGCTGGGGATGCTTGCGTCCGGTGTAGGTGCTCTCTCAATGGTCGGGTGAACCCGGCTGGACGGTCCAGCAATGCTAACGAGAGAGTCCACAACAGAGTCCGTTCTCTGCTGTGATGATCCTATCCCACACCGCCTCAGAGTTATATGAGGGATAGGACACGTCATGGGTTGCAAACCAGCTTGCAGAAGTGATGCAGCGACATCACTCAAAAGCTGATACCTAGTGACGTTAAAGGATTATTTTCATTTTTTTTCATTTTCGTAAGTGATTAATAATTTCTATGATGGGTTCATAGAGAGTGATTTAAATTCATTGTGGATCTAAAAGTTGATGATACTAAATAATTACAAACTCTCTCTCGATAGATATTATAACTACCAACTATTTATATAATTTTTACTTCCTATTCTATACGTGATGCATCAATCTACTTCTATACATTGAGCGCATAGTACATCGAGAATTGTTTTGCAAACTGTAGCCCAAATGCCTGTGGCAAATATATTGCATACCCTTCTCTTTACGTCATAGATTAGCATCAAGTTGCCCCGTGCCGCGGCGTAAGTAGATAGATTAAAAGCACCTAAAAAATTCTGCAACTTCTTTCTACCATTTCGTGCTTCACACAAGCCCCTCCTCTCCTTCACAGGTGACTGCTGAGCAGAAAATCTCAAGATGGACAACCCAATGTTCATTTTATAGGATTTTATTTTACAACTTTATTTACAAATTTTAATGCTTATTTACAGTATATTGGGAGGTCAGATCTGTGGGAGATTTAGGAGGAGTTTTTTCGTTTTATATGGGGTGGCTAAAGATTAATTGAGCCAAGCAATTTTCTGTAAAATTAAAAATTGCATCGTAGTAGTGGAAAAGCAAGAATTACATAAATAAACAAAACGGACCCGTGAAAACAATAGAAAAGTCAACAAATGATATTCATCCATTACGAGACCTTCACTCCCATTTATGTACATGTGTGTAAATGTAGAATGCTGTTTTCTTCACATTCGCGAGTTTATTGAACATAAATTTAGTGGCCCCAGTCCTTGTGGGGTTGGGGTGTGAGCTTATTTAGTATACACATACAAATTTAAACAATGTTTCAAATCGCTGCACCCATTATATTTCATAAAGAATTAAGAATAATTTCAAAAATACCTTCACACCAACGTGACCATTTATCGTCGCCGTTTCCCGCTAGGTGCTTGACAAGGAGGTACAGGTTGTCCTAAACAATGGAACCAATTTGGTAACGTGAACGCCTTCCACCCTGAATTGTCGAGGGGTTCCTCCATTTTTGAAGGACGGATGGAATTCGTGTCTACAGAAAAAATACAAACTTAAATAAATTACAGAAATACATTAAATTGGAATATTCTAAGTTATACCTGCAATTTCTGTCATACTGGTATTCTGGATAAGGCTGGAGCTTATCAACGTTAAAAGAAGAATAAGTGCCCTCATTGTTGTAGTGTATGATCTTGATGGATGAACACAATTAAAAACCTTATCACCAATAGTTCTTGCTTTTATATATTAGGTGGTATTTATTTTGACAGTAGATCAACTTTACGTACAACTCCATTTTATTTGGGTTTGGACGAGAGTTGGCTAAAATAGGACGAGGTGAGTATGTGGTGTGGTTTGATTTAGATAACCAATTCGCAATATATAAGAATTATTAGTGTTTTTCTATACTGCCTTTTTTCCATCGAGGTTTGCGAATATTACAAATTTCCCAATTGTATATTAGAACAACTGTGCCAATCTGTCATTTCAAGGTTACGTATATTGTAGGTAGTAACAGGAGTTAAAATAGTAAATATTAATTTAACCATGAATGAGAGGTTGCAAGGTTCGTGCGTTTTCTGTCCCAATTCATATTGGGGAATTGTACATTTTAAATTCTTATTCTTACACAGATATTTAATATATTCCCGCATTTGAAAACTAAATTGTAATTATAAATGTTTCACGGTCTAAAAAGTTGGGTATGTATGGATGAAACAAAATTTAATTATATATAGTTTGCTTTGCTGATATACCCTTTAAAGTGATAGGAAGTATACTTTATTGTGTGTACAAAAGATTGCTGAATAATCATTATTCCTTCTTATGAATGATAACAGATAGTAGATTACACGGAATTACATACAATAACAAAGAACTATTTATCAGATTGTCTAGAATCGTTAGTTACTAATTTTGTTGTAGTTTCCCAATAAGTTTTATCGGATAAACTTAACTGATAGCCTATCCGATTGAATATGGTTGGGATAACCTGGCTATCCTAACCATACCCAACTGTAACGGATACAAGTTGCATTATGCAACTATCAAAGGCGTCATTACGATTCCATAACATAACATTCCCAACACGCGTATCAGGTCGATTTCAACATATCTTCTGCGGGTTACCCTACGAGCGGCATAATTAGGTTGCTATTGGACCTTTTTTCACGTAGACGTAGAAGAAGGGTGAAGAATCTGTAAGAAGTTTTTACTAACTACCACTGTTCGCACCGCAATTTAAACCAGAATGGGATCAAATTTATTAATTAAATTGATGTTGCTTTCATTTCGCATAGATTTGGCAAAGTCCTTCTCACTTTTAAATTTGACATCGTTAAATTCTCAATGTTGCGTTATCTCATCACATTACGAATTATCGTGTCAGAAATCCGAATTATTATCCAACTTTCAAAGTTCATTAAATGTATTTCCTTTATCTTCACATGTTCATCCTCAATCAAACCATCACAATATTAAAGAATACTTGACTCGAAAGTTCTGCCTGTGCACTATTAACATATTGTCACGTTGTGAAACACGAAACTTTACCTCGTTCCTAGCAAACGTTTTGGATTCTGAACAACCTATGTTTTCCAACGACATGCACTCTACAATTCTGTTTATAAATTTTGAAACAAAATTAAAAATTCCCGCTACAAAATTACCTCCTGGGATCATACGACTCCCTTTAAAACTATGGATACTGGAGAACCATACGAATATTTTGCACAGAATCCCTGTTCCAAACAAACCCATCATGGTTTACCTTCCGCACCAAGCTGCAAATATTAATAATCATAAAGGCGTTATCCGACAGTGCATTCACATTCCGTGGGTGCTGTCTAAAACAAAATTAGTGTCTTGTCCCAGTAGCGTAGCGCTGCTTGCAATCTGGACTGAAAAATTTAATGTAACTTACAGTTACACATCTCAGGTTACCCCGTTGTTTAAAAATGAAGGAGGTTTAGTTATTCCAACCGTTGTGATGGAAGGGCAGACTTCAGAACAAAGGGGTGCAATGTATTCCCTCGGTGTATCTGGGGACCCACTTATTTTCTGTGAGCGGGAAAGTGGTTTCCATAAATCAAGTTACCCCGTTTTTTTTCAACAGCTTTGGACATGGAGTGAACCATTGTCTGGAAATGTTTGGCTAGTTTTTATTACAATTTTTACTATAGTCGTGGTGGTTCAGGCTTACTATTTGCAATGGGATTGGGATACTTCAACATTTGAAAGTTTCCGGGTGGTTGTTAAGCAAGATGGGTCTACTGGAGAAAACACTCGCAGGATTCTCGTTGTTTTTGCGTGGGTGTGCTTCATAATTTTCCAAGTGTATGAGGCAAGATTTACAAGTTTGATTTTAATACCTGTGGCTGACGAATTACCTTCCAGTATACGTATGGATTTTAAGTTATCTACTTTTGGAAATATTATTAATACGTAATTTTACGCAATTTTTAATTTACAGGTGAATTTGTACTCGAATTTAGGTATAAAATTCTACATATCAGTGATGGCAAGACAGGACCCGAAGTTATATATAGGACCGAGCTCCGCAGAATCTTCAAGGGAACAGACCCTTCTGAATGGAAAAACTATTTTGAAATCGTTTCCGGTTTAAATGCTGCATTAACGACTTTTGAAAAGCATTCCAAAAAGTATCTTATCATGGATTACACGGCTACTTCTGGTGGGCCTAGAAAATTTAAGGGAGGACTACTCCTATGGTTTGAGTTTATAGCAAAACAAGAGTGTCATTATTGTCAGGAATCTTTCAGCAGCAAGGCGTCGTATTGGTTGTTTATGAATCCGAGGAGGAATGATTTGATGTGGGGGATGCGAGTATTGCAAGAATCGGGCATTCCAGAATTTCTGGAATCCCATTTAACCATTTTTAGTAATAATGCGGCCAAGGTGAATTGGGGAGGAAAGGATGGTAAAGGTGTAATGCCGGATTGGAATGTTAAACGGAGTAACTTTGTTGAGTTGCGACACATTACTGCGATACTTATCTTTCTAGTTGCTTTTATTGGAATAAGTTTAATAATATTTTCATTAGAAGTGTTAAGGAAATTGGGAAGCAGAAATGTTGGCGAAACAGGACTTTAATAATTTGCATTAAATCTAGGAATCTTCTGTATTTTTATTTAACTTTAAAAATGTATACTTCAGTTGAGCTTACCAACAGCTTTACAATGCAGCCAAGTTTAATGTTTTAGCTATGATAATGAAATAATTTGGACTTAGCTGAAAGTGTAAGACCGAGTGGCACGATAAGCATAAATTCTGTAATAATTCTGGTTTTGATAAGTATCACAATCCCGTCCAAGTAATATAGTTTGGTTTGTAACCGATCTATTTGCGCACTTTTTTCCTATTATTTCTTCAATAAACTTGCCCTCCTTTTTTCAAAAAGTAAACCCGTTATGGCGCAACTGTGCAGTACCCTAAAAATAATAAAAATGGTCTGCATATTTCCCTCAATACTACGAAAACCAGTTGGCTCGGTTTGGTTTGCCGCCTTCGGCTTCTTGCCTATGGCAACAATGCTAAACCACCTTCTCACTTTATTATAAATCCCAGCTTCAAACAAATTTGTAAATCCTTTTTGGCTCCCGCGAATATCTTGACGAATAAATATATACTGCATAAGGCTTCGAAAAAATCCCATCCTTCCCCAACTAGAAAACCATCGACGAGTAATGTTTGCGCAAATAGCCCAAGTATGACTTTAAATCAACCTCTGTATTTATAAAAACAGATTAACTTCTTGTCTATGAGACCTCCCTCTTCAATCCATGAACCATGAGTTCGAATCTGCAAATTTTTAAATTTGACAAGAACGTCAGTATACACAGTGACCGTGAAAATAGGAAATTAATATAAACACCCACACCCAAGATTGGATAGGCTGAGCATACATGTTGAATTCTAAAGGATGATCTTTGTAGCGACTGATGAAATTGTAAGATTCAGAATCCGTAAACAGCGAGTCTTGCCATTCGCTGGTTCTCTCATCATGCAGTATGTAATCCTGTTGCTCAACACACTGCATCACGCCCGTGCAATAAGTTCTTCCTTCCATTGTGAAATTCATCTTATCCGAAAGAAGATGTAGCATGTAAACATCAATATTTTCTGATTGTAGTTGAGGTCGTGATATTGTATTGTATTTTATTACGTGATAATATTCCTTTACTATTTAACTCGTTATAACCCAAGTAACATCAATCTGTAATTCGAAATCGGAAAGAGTGAAGGTGTCTTTCCTATCCATACTATCGAAGCGCGGCATTGTATGAAAATGAACTTTTTGCCAGAAACTGCCTTTCAACAAGTCTGCTTTATTGACCATCCAAAAAAAGAACGTATAGGCTAGGTATGTACATGAAACTAAAATAATAAAATTCAAAGATGTATATAATTGAGGATTTTACGGCATTTCGGTACCACAATCAGATTAACCAATCGCGCTGTACTATTATAAAAGGGACTTAATATATTAAATCAGCTGGGCGTATCCAGTATTCGAGTATCTCGTCGTTGCGCAACTGCTGTTGCACAATGCTTGTGAAATTGAAGTGCATCCAAACCGTGAAACAAAATGTGTTCTCGTTGTGAATTGAGTTTAAGGGAATAAAAGCACGTCCCGTTGCTATGGTAACTTGAATATCCTGCCTTGTGTGAAAGTTCTCCGATAGCATTTTGTTCAGCGTAGTATCGTAGTGACTTAAATAGGCCGGAACGAAAATTGCACAGAATTTTTTCGTTCTACCGAAATTCTGTTCGCCCGAAATAAGGCCGGATATGAGTAATTTCGGGTTTATTTCGGCTTGTAGTATCCATGTCAGTTTGCACGGAATGTGGAATTTGAGACGAGACAAACAGCGGCAAGAGTAGCAATCTTAAACTTTGGGGGAAAGTGTCACTAGGCAAATCCTACTCAATCTCAGGCTCTATGCAATGTCATATTAATCCCGGCTGGAAATCATGGATCACTTTCCAACCTAAGTTGCTCAAAGTGGAAGGGAGAATGAAAAAAGATTGTTGGTCCAAGGCCAGCGCCAACATGATGTCTCAAGGTAGGCGTAGGAAGAAAAGGGCTGTCGGAGATCCGCAAATATATGACGACTTTAATGACGAAAAATCGTCACTTTTCCCAATGCATTTAAGAGTTCGCTCACCCCGTATGCATCTCCTCTGCATCTCCATGACTCTCGTGTCACTCGCTCTACTCTACAAAACTACGACGACTTTAAAATTAAAAACAAATGTCATCTGCCTCATCCTTATCACTCATTCTGCCTTCTCCGCTACAAAGTCGTCATTATTTGTCCTTATTCGCTGTATTTATTTTCTTCATACATGTTTAAATTAAATACATATTTAAAATTTTATTAGATGTGCCCATTGTAATATTCATCTCTGTTTTGAACATTTCTTCATTGCAAATCACAATCACATTTGATTGGAACTATTTTGAAGGTAAGAAAGTTAATGTGATGTATAATTAATAATATTTCAAGAGAGAACGGGGTAGAAATAGTGAGATCCGTGAAGGCGAAAGGAGATGCGGAGGAGACGTGAAAGGAGTGAGCGAACTCTTAAATGCTTTGGGAAAAGTGACGATTTTTCGTCATTAAAGTCGTCATATATTTGCCGGATATGATTTTTACACGGAAATTTGTATAGATTGGCGGACTAGTATTGTCTGATACATTTAATGTGCATAGTGGCAACCCCCAGGTCAGAGACCAGTCCAGGGTCATTCCTTGTCAGTGAACCAGTGTGGTTGGAATTTGAACCTGAAAGTTATAAACAGTATATTTACAAAGAAAATAATGAAACTAGTGTGGAATAAAAATGTCTCGGATTTTTCGTAACCTTTTTTGGACTGAAACCGAATACAATCTTGGTTCTTTCGAAGAATTTGTTGCTTCGAATTTGTCTCTACGTAATCCTCCTGGTCATCCCGACCTTAGTGTGACGCAAGAAGCGACCTGCTGAAGAGTTCCGGGATCGTAGCCGCGTTTTGGGAGAATCCGGAGCCTTCTATGAATTTCAGTTATTAAATGAGACTTTTATTTAAAACTTTTATTGTAAAAATATTACCGGATGAATTAAATCGGCGAAGTCTTATGTCATACACTCCCTAAAATAATGGTTGCGGTAGAAAATTGTATGCTAAAATTGACAAATCTAAACAGATATGTGTTTATCCACATTTATGTAGTGGTTTTTTGTCACACGCTTTGAAATTACTATTAAAACAAATTCTTACCTGTGTTCTGTTCCTAACCGCAACAGGAAGAGCACGAAGATGATATCGCAACTTATCCACATCGGATAAGTTGAAACGTAGTCATTCGTTCCGCTGGAGTAAATAGCAATTTGTAGTGACATTTTAACCAATATTCCGATTTTGGTGGGAGATAAAGTGATGCACTGCAAGCAAAAAATAGTGCAAAGAGAAAGAGCTGCAAAAATATTTATATAACGGCAAACCTTCAATCCATATCTTGCTTGTGTCCATCACCTTCTCCACTCGTCTAGGTTTCATTCTGCATCATCCTTCCACTCCCCTTTTCCTTGGATAAATTTAGAGAGGTGGGTAACACATCCATGCATTTTGTGTATATTATGCAGTTTTTTACATGCAAGTTATGTGCGTTGGTTAGGTTAGAGAAAATGTAAGGGATTGCAAGTTGTTATTTCATCAAATATAATAGAATGTAGGAGAATGGGTAGGACGGTAACAGTATGATTTGGTAGGAGATGTAATTATATATGTAGTTCCTATATTTCTATGTATGTTGAGAACAGCAATGTTGTCATTGAAGCTAGAAAATTCTTCTCTTTATATTATTGCTTATTATCTGCGAATTATTGATATATGCAATGGTAAACAAGCATGCAATTTAAATTATTGTATCAAGGAGCATTCAGTAATCTGGAAAAGATCGAACACGTTTAATTATTTTTTGTAGTGGTTCAAATGGTAACGAAAAATAAACGCAGAAAGCTATGAATTATATTTGTATGAAAGTGTAACTTAATAAACGTAAACATAGCATATCCGAAAGAACTTCACTCAATAGACAAAATCATCATCCTTATAATGTAAAATCTTACATCGTGCTGTTTTATTAATGGCCGGTCGAATATTAAAATAATGGTAAATCGCAAAAGCTGATATATTTAAAGTATATTTAAAGTAGATCATTTTATTAACATTTAAAAATAAGTATGTATATCTTATATACAAAACAAAGTTAAAACAAGTATTCATATTGAGATACAAATCTGTTAAATACTTAAGAATCGCTTGGCTAACTAATACATAATTTTATACCTAAATAAAACTGACGTCTTATAAGTCGCAATGCTTATGAATAAAAAGTTGCTTCATGTGCGGGGGGCATAAAATTCTACTCCTGAAAGCATGGCATGGCAAGTTCTCCAAGCAATTGATTATTCATTATTTCTGCAATGTGAATTTATAAAATCAGCATACCTCTATTAAATCCACGTTGGATCTGTTTTGAGGCATAAGGTGCAAACAAGAACCATCAATCACAAAATCCAACCCGTCCAAAATAAGTAATAGCGTAAAAGGAAGTGTCCTCAGAATTGTTAAATTTACTTGCAGGCATGCATTCCTACCTTTCAACATGTACAAATTCTCTTGTTCATTCAGACATAATCTACATTCGCTATATAATCTCCAGTTTAATTTTATTGGCACGGTTCGATTGTCACACCCCTCTGCTAAATTCACCATAAGTAACACCCAAATTGTCACTACCCGCATTTTAATATGTATGCAAAAACCTTCTCCACTTCGGAAAGAACTACGATAAACTCTATGTATGTAAAACTTTGAGTAATGTGTTGTAATAAATAGTAGTATGTTGTAAAGAGTAAGATATAGTAAAAATGAGAACAATGTTATTCTTAATTCCGTTTTAATTTCTTTTATATGACAACGTTTTTAAATTATTCACTTATATGATATAGATTGAATTATGAATATCACGCAACCTAACCTAAGCCTAATCTAACCATGTAATTCGACTTGCTCATGTAAGTACAATCTCCCTTAATTCATTCATGTAATTAATGCCCGTAATAATTAGTTGGTGTAATTTTTGTGGGGAAGAATTATTGCCTAATGAATGGAGTGTGCATTTAAATTCATGTATGGTTTTACTTTATCTTTCTCAAAAAGGTATCTTTCTTTGATATATGCACAAGTTGTGCAATTTATGATTCAGTACCAAAAAATTTTCTTTAACACAAACAACACCACGAACATTCTCTCTCTATTGGGCTGTAAATAATGGCTCCTCGCAAATACATAGCAATTATTATTCAATTTACAACAATCTTTATTTTCAATTCATTATTAAAGGAAGAATCATGTTCAGGCATTTCATTTCAGGAAATTCAGAAAGCGTGACCTTTTACCTGTAGGGCCACAACTAACGATGAAGTAGCAGTTGTACAATTAGGATGGCACAATGGTTTATATAAATGTGCTGTTACTCTTCCACCCATAAATTCAGTGGTAAAGTGTCAAAATACTACCTCTGTGTCGGCTCATTCTATTTGAGACCCATACACTTCTATTTTAGGAACGTTTTTCGTTGAAATTCCAGCTCTATCTAATAGGGAAATTAACTGAATGACCACACTCCGTCGACACCACAGAAGTGATTGTATTTAGAATCAATAATAGCAAAAATGCCATGACATTTCAATGGCTGGCCTAACCTGACCAGCCATAGAAATCAATTTAATAAAATAAACGGTGTCCATAAACCAGGTGCTATTATAATCGCAAATCCTCACAATACTTTGCTACCATACCACTACTCAACCTCCACCTTTTCATCCATTTATGCTTAGCCAAATTCTAGTTCAACCTAATAGGAGAATTAACCGAATGACCACACTCCGTAGATACCACAGAAGTAATTATGGGTAAAATTAAGAAAAATAAAAATGCCATGATAAGATGAGAAAAGAGAAAATAATGTGTAATAGGTATGTATTTTTACACTTATACAAACAATGGTTGATTGATTGAAGAGAAAATTATGTGTAGTATGTATGTATTTTCACCCCTATATTAACAATAATGATGAGAAAAAGAAATGTTAAATTACGCCCCTATTCATTGCTCGTCTCTGTAATCTCCTTCTTTTAGTCATACTTAGATGTAATTAGATATGTATAAGAAAAGCAGAAATGCATTTCATGTAAATCAGTATGTTCTAAAAAGCACTGTGTGCACTTTTCTTTATCTAGTCTAAATTGCAATATAAATTCCACAAAAGTCATTTGAGTCATTGTTTTCCATTGTGCTAATGTTCTCCGCACTCAGGGGAGGCACACCCCTGGTAATTAATTTTACCCTTCATATAAAATAGCCCAGTCCATAAATTAAATCCCGCTACCATTGGGACAATGTTCCCTGTGGCGAGGAAGTGTCACAGCCTTAAGACACAGCAATAAAACGATGAGATGATCATCATCATTATCTGCAAGAAAAGAAGAGAGAACCAACAACACCAAAATAACCAATCCAGATCAAGTAGGTACTTGATCTGGATGGATATATAAGAGCACCGGCCATCGCCAAAAGCATCCTCTCTTACCAAGACGTCGTCCCCTCCACACCAAGCTTAGATTAGTTTAGGTTAGCTTAGGTTAGATAGGTTAGATAATTTAGAAATAAACGTAGTGAGTAGTTCTGCAGAATAGAAATAAGGAATATGAATAAATCCAGTATAAAGTAGTAAAGTTGCAAGTTGTACAACCTAACAGCACTTATTCCCCAGCGATATGGACGCTGGGGGAAAATACCCGGCAACACTTCAATAATATGATGAGATGATCATCATCATTATATATAAGAGAAGAAAGAAGAGAGAAGAGACAAGACCAAAATAACCAACACCGACTCCAGATCAAGTAGGTACTTGATCTGGGTTGGTATAAAACCACATCGGCCATCGCCGAAAGGATCCCTCTCTACCCAAGACGTCGGACGTATAGTCTCAACCAGGAACAAACAAAATGTATCCCGTAAAACAAAAGATCCGAATTATTTAATAATTTATCACTGTCAATACACTCCAAATTCCGGCCCCGAAGAAACATTTTCCGGATCATCCGTACAATTTTTATAACTTTCCAAATTGTTACTCCAAGTTGATATTGTATGTACTCACAACTTTGATCGTAAATAAGATCACTAACCCAACAAAAGAAATTTTACCCATCTTTCCTGAAACCACGTTCATTTATATGAATATGTGCTAAGAAACGAACTAGATAATAATGACAAGCAGAATTGTAAATGATCAACACAACTAAAATCTTTCTGTTCAATGTAATAAACAACAACATTGTGACGACGAGGATGTACCGTGCCCTGAGAATGAAGTTAAATGCGGTTTAACCAGAAAATGCTTACCTTTCCCCCACTCGAAATGTGAGGGGTATCTTATCTTGTTGTACAAATAATCTTTGATTCTGTGTTAAAATATCAAATGCATAATAAGTATGGTAATATGTAATAAGTATGTAACGTTTGACTCTTTTCTTCCAATTCTCTGTTTTCCAGTCCCACGTCATCATTTTATTTTAATACTAGTTATTCCATGCAAACTTCTATTAGAGGTATGCACGTAGAATAATTAAGTAATTTTAATTCAACTCATGACAATGTCAATACATGCAGTATGCGACTTTTTGCTTATTCAGCCAAATCTGTGATTCTCAGTTCACATCAATTTTATTACATGTTCCATAATTTTATTACATATCTTTAGTTACTCCTTTAACTTAGATATGTAAATAATAAGTTCCGTGTCAGGTCATATTGTATGTGATAACATCAGCAATGTAATACCTTCGTACAAAACAGTCAATCCGAATTTGTCTTCTCTTCTTAGAAACCCGGGATTTTGTATATGTATAATACCCACTAGGATACTACCTCTTAACAATCCTTGATATTATGCGCATTCTTCTAATGCATCCCTTTAATTTTTTTTACCACAAATTACATTATTATCACACAATACTACCTTTTTGCACTCAGGTTACGTTATTTTTAGGATTTCCCAGGGCTCCGATTCAGCATTTAGTCGCATAGGTACATAATGTACGACGAGTGGCCACTCTCTTACAATTGCAACATCGTACCATACGGTTGACATCATCAAGTTATTTGTGTGCATCACAAACGGTAACAGTATGTAACCTACATTACATAAGTTAGTTAAGTTAGAAAACATGCAATAAATAGTCTCATCACAAATAAGAGTATGTTCCGTCATTTAACACAAAGACAAAAAAAAGGGGTGACGGTAACAACGTGTTGATTAAAATTCCAGTTTTTTGCAAGAAGTTTATAATTTGTGCATTTACACTAGCAACCAAAAGTGTTTGTTATATATAGCAAAGCACCTGCATCTACATTTTATGAATATGGAATTAATAATTTGAGAATTTCCAAAACACTCTCATTCATCACAGGAATAACTTATTTGTATAAACGTTCCCACCAAAAGCACAATAATCAAGCACAAAGTTCTGAACATTAAGGCTCCGGACGAGGTAATACCCTTAGATACGCATTACTTTTCCCATCCAGTTTTCTCCAACTGGTGGTAGGAA
>JAQFZJ010000998.1:0-13888 GCA_034695645.1 Folsomia fimetaria
TTTTTGCGAGAATTACATACTGCTCGACCCCCACCGACTCTAAAAATCTACGAAAAATATCAATATTCCTTCTGATAGTGGCACTATTTACTAAAATTTATTTGAACAAAATCGGTCCAATAGTTAACTTTAAAATAATTTCTGAAAGAGCGGACAAATCACTGGGACACCCTGTATATCGACAATATTGAATGCCGATTTATTAATGCTTGCATGGACAAGATATGATATACACACCACTGCGGTAGATAATAATAGCATTTTTACAGAATTGTATAGTATCATAATAAGTGCGTCTTCATTCACAAGTTGGAATACAAATTTATTTTGCATGTTTCACCAATAATATCTTTTGTAGAATATCATTGCTTATAAATAAAAGATATATAATATTTTTAATGCGACTTCGGGAGTTATTCTCATATGCATATCTATGTATAAGTGTAATGGAAATGGTCCCTGACCATGGATACGTTTGCAGACAATGGGATTTAATTTCCAGAAATAAAAGGCTTGATAACTGCCAAGGTCGACTCCTGAAACTGGAATCCGTTCAAAATTCTGAATCCAAATCCAAACTATTATTTCATTTTACTATGCACATTGTACACAACTTATTTACCACATCTCTCGTTTAATTCAGAGCATATTTGAATAACGTTAAAATTGAAAATGTTGCAAATGCATTCCTTTAGTCTGACAATCTTGAGCGAAAAGTGAATGAAGTCATTATACGATAATAACTGTATTTATATACAAAGCCGAAACACGCTTGTGCAAAAAAAGCTTTAATTGAGTACAAACAAGAAGACACTATGGTGTCACAGGACGCTGGTGGCAATAAATATGGGTGCCGGTTTTACCATACCATTCAAAGAGGTGACATTAGCACCACTTAAGTCATCTCTCATTTACAATTATAACATGACTTAAGCCACTCATGCCACCACTTAAAATCTGGTCTACTGTTTCTCCTTTCATATTTTCTAATATCGCAATTTGAAATAAATGCAGCAATCAAGAAGAGGTTTTGTTAATTTTGTATATAATTTATTTAAATATATTGCACTCAATAACTTTGGTAAATAAAGAATGGAATCAATCACATTACAAAATGGTTATTTTTCATAACTTGAATTTAAACTGTGCAGAAAACTTAAGAGACGTAATAAAATCTTGAACACTACAGAGAAATGGGTGATTACGGCAAGGTGGGCGTGGAGATGGTGGGGGTGGAAGTGGTCTGCGTTGCAGAGTAAACTCTAAATTCCCAGGAATTTGGGGAGGCCAAGATGAAATTTGCGGAGATGGGTGTTCTTGCCCCTGCTGATTCGTTTTCAAATTAAAATAATGATTTCGCATCAGCATTTTCTTGAAATGTCTGTCTCTCAAGGTGAACACGGCATCATCGTTGCCATGACGACCGGACAATTCTTGTTGAGATTCTGAATGCAATGATTCTTGATCTTGTTGCACTGAGACGTTATTATTTATAGGCATTGGAATTAATCCAACTGGATTGGAAATATTCGTCTTGTTTATTTCATTTTGTTCACTAATTTTCGGTTGGATTATAAACTGTTCCATTAGCGCGATGGAATTATGATAATCTTGAGATTTCTGATTTTCCTCCTCTTTTTCTTTATCCTTTACTATTTCATCCTCCTGCACAATATTTCCCATCAACAATTCCTGTCCTAATCGCTCCCTTTCTTTAATCAAATTCCACAAATGTAAAGCTTTTAATTTCGTAACTTGTTCCTCTAAATAAACCTTCTGCTTTTCAATTCTAGTTGAAGTAGCTTGTTCTCTGCTTTCTTGAGCATTCCCTTCCCCCCATCCCCACGGAGGTGGAGGTGATGGTGTCGTTGTCGTAGTAACCTCCTCCTTCACGTGGCTTATCGTTTGAGGAACATTATTAATATGAATATTAATATTGTCCAAAGCTCTACTCTCTGATTTTGAATTTCCTCCCTCACCCCCATGAGCAAGTGCGGCGAGAATATCTTCAACACAATATACACCCCCTTTCTTATTGCCCCACTTTGGTCGAAGCAGCAGACTCCACACTTTTCCGATAAAGTGCGGTTTCTTTGTTGGCCGAGTAGGAGCAGTGAACCGGGTGCGACACTTCTTTTTCGGGGTAAGGGCGAAACGACGACCGCCACCGCCGCCGGGGTGGGAGGAGGGCGATGTGAGCGATTTAATGAGAGATTCCACACTAAGGGAAAGTTTGCTGTCGGTTGAGGGAGGAGTGGGTTTGACTGGTGGTGGGGGTAGGGATTGAAGGGAGGAGATGAGGGATGATAAGGAGCCGAGGAGGTGGGGGTCAAGGGGTGGAGGGGATGATGATGAGGGTGATTCAAAAAGTAGGATGTAGAGGAGAATTGACAAGGCGGAGAAGGAGGGATGAGTACTTTGTGACAAATTTAGAAATGGATTAAGCACCATTTTTATAAAGAATTACAGCTTTTTGTAGATTTAGGAAATTTATAAACTGAGAAGATGATTCCGTTTTGAAGGGGAAAAGGGGAATGTTCAACATTGCAATTTTTGACAATTCTTAAATTTATTGTTACAGTCTTATGATTTCATTCAGTGCTTGTGGCATGAGAAGAAGATGAGACGAGTAGCGTCTTTAGGAAAGTGACGCAGTGAGTAAGGTGACAATTATGTTATTATGAGAAACATCCTAGTGTAAATAAGTAGTAATTGTAGTGGGGAGGAGATGGATATCACCTTCGATACAATTTTAACCATATGCTATTACTAGAAAGTGAGATGGGATAAAATTGTGGGTGGATGGAATGACAAGTTCATATGGTCCAAAAAATTTTATTGTTTAAGGAGCATGTTTACATTGTGGCCTATTCGGTATAATGGATAAAAAGGAAATATCAAAACAAGAACCAACTTATGTACTCAGTTTTTTTATAAAATATTTTTCTGTCACTTTATAATCTCACTCTTAGTCGCTAAAAACTTTATGAATGTTAAAGTAATGTTAAAGCTGGTAGGTTATGGGCTGCACTTTATTAATAAAAATCAACTGTATTTTATTGCATGACTTTTTTGTTATGGTTATATTACAGGGCGGTGTCGTCAATTTTTTCCAATAAAAATAATTAAAAAATTACAAAGTAGAATACCACAACACAATTGCACCTCCCACCATACTCACCAAACTAAAACATACTAGAACACAAATGATGAAAAGTTGGTGGTGCAAATGTTGACTGAAATAATGAATGTGCGTTATTACCCGGTTCTAAAAGCTATGACACAGGTTGCATTGACAAAGAGACAACCATGGTAACCATGGCAACCAAACTACAAAATATTTAATATAAAGTCACAGAAAGTCGTAAAAAATATTGTGACATATACAAATTGTTTAAAATAATTGTTTTAATTAAATAAAATTGGATGCCGAAAACTTAGAGATAATTTTTGTAAAAATACACATTATTGTGGCGTTAAAAAAACTAAGAAAGGAAGAAAGTTGCCAAGCCTAACCTGACTCCTAAGTTGTTGCCGAGCCCACCCCCGTGAGCCAAAAAATATGGATTGGGATTAAAACCCCGAGTGGAAGGCTCGTCAACGCTTCCCTAACCTTACCGGTGCCATGATGCGAAATAGATTGATTCTACCAATAGAACCCTCCCAATCCAATGTAGTATGCATTTTGAAAAAATTGTTGGGTTCAAAAAATAGAATGAAAATATAAGTAATTAAAAATAAATTTAAAAATAAACTTACATCATTGATGGTGGTGTCTTCTTTTGGGGAGGATTTTACTTTTTGAACCATTATGGGGAGGAACTAAGCTCTTGCCTACACCCACATCTTCTTGCTGACAACGGTTTTACAATTGATAAAATAAATTAAAAGGAAGAGTCAATAATAAAAATAAAAACATGCTATGCAAAGTTACAAAGAAGCGTCGATTCTGACTTTCGTCGTCAAAACCACGCTTTTGTTATATGATCAAATTTATGTTAATTTGGCCGTCCTGGATCATATATAATTTGTATTTTTTCCATTTCCTATGGAAATTCTCCACAGAGAGTTTACCATTTTGACGGGACGCTTGATATTCAGAGAGTAACCTACAGAATATCAATTGGCGAAAATGGGACAAAAATTGAAAATTGTCATCAAAATGATTCAAGGCATGAACGACAGCCTTATTGATTGTGGATATTGCTTAAAATACGAACACATTCCCTGTGTCGCTGTTTACGGCGGAACTACCTTGAGACCCGGAAGATTAAAATTAAGATTTAGAATTTTAAAAACATACTGCTATAAGGGCTTAAAATTCTCGCAAAAATATAGTGACTAGATGTTATTTCCCTAATTTGGCAGAAAGCACATCCTCTACCCGAATGGATACCCATCCTCTCTGCCAATTTCGGGGTTAATCCAGTACTGTGCCATAATTTAAAAATGACGTCTTTTTGAGGATTTGTGACATCCGCCCTCCTCAGCTTTTCCCACTGACCAAATCTGGATTTTTCTGCTCACAAAAATAAAATCCAGTTTAGACTCGCTTTTTCTTTCATGAGCAAGAAGAGCAGAATTTTAGAGCAAGTTTTACTGGACGAAATTTTGAAAACAAAAATGAGCGGAATGATCAGAATAATCAGCTTTTTCTGCTCAATTGAGGGTTTTGAGTGCCCCTAATATGAAACTGCGTAAGTAAATTATTTAAATTAAATTTGATGTATACTTTTGAAAATATAGAATGAATTGCAACACCTGCTATATAGGTAATTAATCCATTTACTAGTCTAATCATACAATAATTTACCAGGACAAAATAAACCATTGCCAGAAATGGAGTGTAAGAAAGTAGCGTAAGCAAGTTATGTCAATATGTCGAAAATTGGCGAATATCGAGCGATTTGGGCACAAATTTAAAATTTGGCCAAATAGGTCACGAGGCCAAATCGCTATAGATTTTCGAAATCATCTAGTGAGTACCTATCCAATGGCGTGAAAATTGGAAATTTGCCTTTTGGCCTCTCCCCATAGGTCAC
Organism: Folsomia fimetaria; assembly: GCA_034695645.1. Lineage (NCBI taxonomy): Eukaryota > Metazoa > Arthropoda > Collembola > Entomobryomorpha > Isotomidae > Folsomia > Folsomia fimetaria. Next base: position 5,043 of record JAQFZJ010000998.1, read on the forward strand.
GGGATGTCACGAGGTCAAATCGCCATCGGTTTTTGAAATCCTCTAGTCCATAGCTTTAACCAAAGCTTTCACCAAACTTTATAAATATAACATAAACTTTTACTTTAACGTAGTTGTGCACACATTCATACAATTCCTTACATAGATTTGTCAATATATTGATTGCTAAATTCTGCTTCGGTAAAGTATAGTAAGTATTACATAAATATATACATTGATTCTAAATACATAATATTTATGCTATTTTAAGTCTAAAACCTTTAGTAACTAATATTCTTTATTCTTTCGCGCCGTTCCAGTCGAACCTAACTACAATTTTGTGTTGCACCGCGATCATTCATTAAAATCAGGAGGTTTTCTGCGTACCTGTGTCATACCGACCAAACTGGAAATGACGATACACTCAACTGCAAATTGACCCATTGTGGTTTATACACTACGGTGCAACGATATTAAAGACGTACAAATCTCTGCGATTGTAAGTGTAAGTGTAAGTATAGCACAATTACACTTATAATTCGACATTGTAGCTCGAGAAGTACAAATTGTAAATGAAATTGTAAGTGTAAGTGTGGTGGTGGCGAAAATGCGGGAGAGTTTGAAATTTGGGGTTGAATGATCCTGTCCTCCATTACTTTCAATTGATGAACACAAACTCCATAGAGTAAGACGAAAAATTATTTGCGGGAAATTCGAATCCACAATTACACCGAGGGTTTGAGACCGTGTTCAGATTTTGGCTGAAACAGTGTAGTGTAACAGTGTAGAGTGGCTGTGACGTCATCATCTACACTCTACACTTCGGAAATCGCTTACACTGCGACTATTTGTATTTCTCTATTGATATGCTATTATCGCGACAGAAGTAGCAAGTTGGCCGTCTGTATAAAACAAAAATGCTGAATGATCAGTGGGGTCAACTCATCGATGTAATTGGCCCCAAATTTGACCCTTATTCTGCCACATGACCTCAACACCCTCCTCTCGATGCGACCCTTCACCTGCCCCTTCACCCTGTCCAAGTAGCCCCCACTGCGTCCAAATATAACCCCTGCTCCCGTACAAAACAGCACATTTCCGCACAGCGTGTTGCACGCGAGCAATCCCAAAAAAGCGACGCGACTCGCCCCCATTTCATTTTGATATCGAATTCCCGCAAACGTCGCCAAGATTTGGGCGGATGGACATGCAAACAATAATTGCGGGAAAATCTTGTACTGAATCGCCCCATTCAGTACAGTCTCCAGAACTTGGAGTGCCCTGTACTCTTCCGTTGAAAAGCGTGGTAATCTTTCAACTCTGGTTAATTTTTCCCACAAGTAAAGTATCCCGAAGATACATGTCTGCATTGCGTGATGTATAGCGGCCACCATGTGTCGATAAATTTGGACCAATTCAAAGAAAAGGATTGAAAATCGGACGATGAAGAGGAGAACTGATCCAGAATTGAAGATACATTCCGAACATTCCCTCCCGGGTAAGAGGATCGATCCGAGAAATGGGGCCTGGCATGGGGCAAAGAGCAGCAAAATGATCAAACCAACCGGGAAGATGGCCAGTGCGGTGGTATAGACGAGAGAACAGGCCAAGCTGACAAGCCTTTGGAGTGTTGGATGTTCCGGTGTAGTAGCTAAATGTAATCGAATATCATACTTTTAACGGTTTAATAATGGCAGTGTTTAGTGTAATTGGGAACAATAGGTTAGAAACGTAATGGATTTTGAACATCCTTTCCTCGGATACTTTGCAAATCGCAAATTTTTTTGTAGATAACTACGGCGCTATATAAATACCGCCGTACACATGCTTGTACAGTGATAACTATATAGACTTGTGACATTGTAAACTATTTTATTATTCTATGGTGATCACGGTTTTTAGAGTATATTTATGCAATCACAATTCCTTCAGCTCACCTTTCGTTTCCGAACATGTAGCAGTAATCAAATTTAGCAGTTGTACAATGGCCGGATCAGAATCCCACTCTGCCCCAACAGCCATGCAACCAATGTACACGGCTGTGAATATTATGGCGAATATCTTTCCCGAAATGGGTTCAAGTGAGGAGATAATCTGTCGAATTTGTAAACTGATAGACAACACGCTTAAAATGAGAATAACCCTTGTCCATTTCACGTCCCTCGCGGAACAAGGAACGACACAGTTTCGAACATAATCCCATCTATAGAACTCGCAGCGAAATATTTTTGCAATGTGGAAATTGCGCTTTAAATGCGGGAGCAAAATTTCACATAACATCTTAAAGATTCAGTGTGGTAATGAATTCGGAGCACCATTATGTTTTGGGGATTCAACCCAACTTTCAAATTTAATTTGAATTCGGGTGTATTCATGGAGGTCAAAATAACTGTTTCTATCTTTTTAAATTATTTACTTGATGAAATAATTAAAGGTGATAAATTATTAAATGCGGAGAAATCCGTGTAAATCAAATTGTTATAATTAACGCTAGATAGACATACCTGACCTGTGTAAATAAAGCCACACTTATTAATTTACATACTTATTAATAACTAATAAATACATTAAGGCTGATGTAACTTATTTAGCTATGTAAATAGTCATCTATTCACATCGTAGAATAAAGTTTGTGTCGAATGGGAGGTACGAAATTCAAATTGTGTAGAATAATGTGCAATTATTTATTATAATTTAGCTTTTCCATATAGACAAAATATTATATACGCTCAATTTTAGATTGTTGTATTGAACAAGGACAAGTTTCTAATGTTAAATAAACAAAATTATTGATTACAGAAATACATAAGCTCAAATAAATGTTAGAATGTATATTGCTTCGCGTAATGACAATACCTATATACGCATTTATGTACGGCTGAATATCCAGCTACTGCGTTACATTATGCATGGCAAGTCTAAGATGTCTTTATTGGCTTGGGGACGCAAACGTATTTTTAATTGAATCAACTAATGCATTTGCACAGCTACTTGTCTGCATCAATCCTGTTAACCTTACCATAAGGAATATTTGATAATTAAAAAAATAATATCAAGTATTATGGTCAATTAGGGGTCAATATTTGTAGCTTATGGCAAATGAGAAATATCTGTATAAATCTTTATAGTGCTTTACTTTTGGCATGATTTCTCACCCAAGTTTTGTTTGTTATTGCAGCAAAATCTAGTATTCATTCTTAGAATTCTTAGAATAAGGGAGTGTCGAGAATTTTGCATTCGCGTGTGACATCTGACTGCGGATACCAATCAGGCATAACCATAAATATTTATAAGCATATGTGGTCAACTTCATTTTTTCGCCTGGACACATGCAAAAACATCTCAATGATTAGTGCAATTGCGCAAAAAATGAGCAATCCAATCAAGATGATGAACGAAGTTCCCACATTTGAGTTCAAATTTTGCGCCAGGAACTTCTCCGATTTGCCACTCATTTTGGGAAGAAATAGATTTATAAGATGGAGAGGTAGTCTCACAGTGCCCCGAGTTAGCGGCCAATCCAAAGTGGCAAAATCCGGTCAGACACACGTGTCTTGGCTATTCTTGTTTAGGATATTATTTACACGTGTCCGGTAGGTGGCAGCCCACTAAAAAGCGGATAATTTAGAAAACTTGGTGGGCATGTCTCACGGTAGATGGCACTGCAGTCAGTGGGTGATGTTGATTTTATATAACTTGAGTTTTAATTTCCTCCAACGCATGTTGAATCAAATTTCTGCAAGGTTAAGTAATTCATAACAAAACTACAATTATGCTTAAAAGTAAATGACAAACAGTTTAACTCATTTAATGTTATAAAATCATTAACGCATAAATAATAAATAACGCACAAGATTGTGTAATCGTTTTTTCTTATCAACTTTCCATTGATACAAGTGTGCACATCATAAAGATATGTATATGGGGCCAATAAAATCTTAATACGAACAGAAATTATTACTTAATATGTATATATATTTCTGCTCAATCGAGATAGATAACCCTGAAACGTGGATCATGAACAGATGGGCAGAATTCACGTTAAAATAAAACTCACATTACTTATCTTCCAGCAACTATTCTTATTTTATACCTTAACTTATTTTCTAGACAATGTTGAAATATTTATTCTTGTCAGCTCTCTTAATCGATATATTTGTGATTTATAATGCGTCATCCACCGCTGGTGAATTGACATATAAGGACTGTACGTTATCATGGACTATTTCTGAAGATAAGATCCATTTCAAATATAAAGCGAGGACGCAGGGCTGGGTAGGATTGGGTTTAAATGTGAAGGGTTCAATGGACGGGGCACAACTTATGATGGCTGGTGTTGCAAAGAACGTGGGAGAAATAGGAAAGAAGAGAGACGTACAATATGGACATGTAATTGAACTAATATATAATAAATTATAATTTTGTCAATATTAAATGCGCAATAATTGATAAAACTTGTTCTTATCTAGAAATTCCTTGGGGCGGAGCAAGGCATGGCTGGGAATTATAATGGAAAAGCATGGCAATTTATATCCGCTGTAGAAATTACTGAAAATGATGGACAATCGTGGACAATGGTTGAATGGGAAAGGATGTTAAATCCAGATGATGCCGATGATATAAAAATTGCTCCAGTAAGAATACCATGAAGATGATCGACGTATAAACTTGATTGTTTTTTGTAAATTTATTTTTTTCTTTATAAAGGGACAACCACTACACGTCTTATTGGCGTACAGAATAGATGATGATATCATGATTCATGGACACTCGGAAATGGAATTGATTGATTTCTTCAATATATCGACGTCGCACAATAATAGTGATAAAAGTGAATTATGAAATTATTTACACCGCTATGTAAGTAACAAGTTAATTGAGAAATTCCATTGTTCCGGAATTTAAGAAGGAATAACTTAGGCATACTATTATTAATGGTAATAAATTAATATGTTTGAACCTTGCCTTACACGTGACATTATCATGCCAACAATAGTTGGCATGATAATGTTGTTGGGTGCATGCATGCAATAAAATCCCTTTCATTTCAAAATCTAATTACAATTTATGACGTTCTCTTACTTTTAAGAAAATGACGTTTAGTTGAAAAAGGGAGCATCTAAACCCGATTTATTCATTTTAAAAGGAAACAACTCACTCATTTTTTTACAAAGGCAGTGTATGACGTTAGGATTGACTATAAAATTCCATTCGTTTAACATTTATCGTTGTCTTCTTTATTTCCTGAATATATTAACCACTGGACTTAAGGTTCGTAGTTATTTTTATCATAAACTTTCTAAAATCCTGCCCTGCCTAGGGGTACATATGCAAGATGTACATAATACAATGCGTGCATGGCTACCATTCGCTTGCATCTGATTGTCGCTCTTACACCCGCACCGCATTGTTCTGGAAATAAAAATTTCTTGATGAGAAATTAAATTATACTCTCCCCATTTTATATTCAAGGAGCTGACCTGCACGGAACAATAAATTATTTTCTTCTCCTTCCCTGTATTTCCATCAAAGTCCTGAATTATGCAAGACTCTAAGGTACTAAGGTTATTTGCAGTATAAAGTTAATTTGAATTTGAATACAGATCTAAATCCTCGTGTTTTCCTATATGCAATCCAAACTTATCTCTAATTTCTAAATGTTATCTTCTTCTTGGAATTGTAGAATGAAGCTGCAGCACCCAGAGATTTAATTTCTCATAAAGATCAAATGGAGGCAATCTACAGAAGTTTTGCTGATTCTTTACAGAACCCATCACTGCTGAAAAGCCCAGTCGTTGCTAGGACAACCGATATGCTTAAAGAGAAATCTATTTCACCCGCTCCTCCTCGTCCTTACATTGCGGATGAGGTCCGGGAGAAAATTCACAAAGAAGTCAAAACCGAGTTGGAAAACTATGTAACCCAAAAATTGAAGTCGCTCAAAGTTGAGCTGATTAACGATTTGAAAATGAAATTGGAAGCCAAGTTGGAAGTCGAAGTGGAAGAGTTGCGCAACAGGATAATTCCTATAAAAGACTTTGACATCAGCTCCACCCCAATTATACAAAATGCGGAGAAGCGCAAGATGACATTTGAAGAGTGGCGCAAGAAAATGAAGGATGATTCTGTACAGGGTGTAATTACCACCGATCAACTGGTCTTACCAGCCTCCGCAGTTACACCACTTGTGTAAGTTACAACAAATCCGTATTAATCTTGGAATTAATAAATTAATTAATAGTTTGCTAATATCCTAGATTGCGCGAGTTGGAGAATGAATCTGATCTCGATAAATATCTTAAATATCTGACGTCCAAACTTTGCCGTGAAATTGCATGTGATCTAGGATTATCCGAAATCCAGGTGCAGGCCTGGTTTAAATGAAGGAAAGAAAAATATGCGACAAAAATTCTACGTGTTAATGAGTCTGATCCTGATTTCTAAATTGCGCCATTAATGAATATTCATTTAATGAAATGAAGTTAATAAACTTTAATTGAATTTGATGGCAAATTGTGTGTTGCTGAATAATATTTATGAGTATTTGAGATTATGAAGCAAACTTTGTACAGAATCAATTTATTTTGTATAAATATGTATCAATTTATTTGTATAAGTTTGCAACCGATGTAAAGTTGAAAGACATTATATAGCATATTATTTTTATATACCGCATGGGATTACCGCCATCTATGGAAATCCAAGAAAGCACAATAGATATTTTTAACTTAGACGTGGCTACTATTTATAGTCTTGTGATTTGAGTGGAAACTTTCTAAATTCTAATAACTCACCTTTACCACGTTGTCTTTCCAATGATTCGTAACTTCTACATCCATTTTACTTACTTTACTTGGAATCAATCTAATTCTTTATTCCGCCCTGCCTGTTAGATAGTTCTTTGAAGGAAATCATCAAATTAAATTAAATTAAAAAACACGTTACTGGAAATTATCGAAATCACAAACCTCAAGGTAAAACCTCAGCAGTTATTAGTGATAAAAAGGTAGTTCCATAAATTGCATACGTAAAATAGCATACGCATGACCACTAAATAGATAAATTGTTTATTGCAGCGACATTGTGTCGGTCTTTACGATACATTGCCAGTTTTTTCTTACGATTTGCAAAAGCGGATCTTCTACGAGTACGAAAAGGCAAAGAGGTTGGCGGAAATGATTCAACCGGATGTTACAAATAAAGACGAGTTCTCCGGCATCAAAGCCCCGAGTTCCCCGCCAAGAAAAACAATTACGAACAAAATCAAGGAAGAATTAAAATCTGAATTTCGAACCTACCTGACAACTAAAATGGAATCCCTTAAGTGTCAACTGCTTGATGAGATGAAGACCGAATTAGATTCAGAGTTAGACGAATTTTTTCAGGAGTTGAAGTTACAAATTAGCAATGAGCTTATGATAAGGCCGGCGTCAGGTATGGAAGAGAAGGGGGAAGCAGAAGTAAACAATTAAATTTTGCAGCTGATTTTGTATCGTAGTATAATGTGGTTGATGTCGACATTTTAAAATCATACTATTATTTTCCCGTCCATTGATTCATTAATATTATTGCTATGTATTTTATAATGCGAAAGACATAAATAACTGTTGTTTGAAATAGGGCATTATGGCATTGAGCTCATAAGTTTTTGACAAATATAAAATTTCGTGGAACACCGTATATCAATTGAATATTTATTTATTACGCAATACATTTAAATCTCGCGGTGGGATGTTAAGTTTTTGTTGTTGAAGAATAATAATAATAATGGACACACTTTACTTAATAAAAAATTTTCAGACATCTGGAGTGATATTTCTGTTTTTAATATTTTAAACTTATAGTGTTTCAAAACTTGGTTTCTATCAACCACTTCGCATCAACGTCGATCTTGAGGTTCAAAGAACAATTCTCTCGTCAATCGTTCACCGGGATTTTCTCCGAGGCCCGCAGTTGGGCCAACGCCACAACAAACGTTATCACAGTGGTGATTATCTGCAAATCAATAATACAGTAGAGGCATAGTTCATTCAGAATTTTCGATTTAATCATACCGAGGCAACAAGTCTCCTATCCATGGTGAAAAAATTGCATGGTCGTATCTCAAATTTATGAGTTGCTAATTTTCGCATTTCAGAAATAAAACGACACCTTTTGTGATCCATAATATCTGCTCTTAGCTTAGTTAGCTTTCCCAACACATTCAACTCGAAGCGCAGGTTGTCCCCCTAATTAAAAAAACACCGACATAATAACGACACATTGTCGATAATTATGATTGCTGAACATTGCAATATGTACTTCTGTTCTCAGGCTTTGTCCAATTTCGATTAAAACCGCCAATTTCAAAATTCCAAATGCCAATATTATCGCGGTTGACTGCTGAATATACATATGTTCCATTCCATCCACTTCAGAATCGAAAGATTTTAACATCGTCATCATCAGCACAGCTGACGCCGTAATGATCATTAAAATGGACGATGTGAAAAACACCAGGATAAATTCAGACCCGAGATTATTTGCATATTTTGCAGCGATAATTAATTGTCTCATTTTCAAATTATTGATCCCATGTGCATGTCCACTAATATCTTGGTTTCCATGGCAACCACTGCATTGATTTAAATCCGACTCTCGTACATAAAGTTTGATCTCATGCAAACCATTTTTGACTGCTCTGCTGCTAAATATGAATAATGTCACGAAAATAAAGAAAGCAAACTCACTCACATGGAATGGTTTTCCTGTGTGTGTTGAGTTGGGGGTTGCCACTGTATACATTTAGTACATTAGGCAATACTAGTGACCCAATCCATAAAAATTTCCGTGTAAAAATCACATCCGGCCGAGATGTGACGACTTTA